>CAXKVI010000005.1:63028760-63179760 GCA_964058755.1 Campiglossa producta | reverse complement strand
CGTTCGTGCACTCTGGGATATGCCTCTTGGGGGGGATTCAGACTCGTAGTTGCCATCGCGATCTCTCCCTTGGCGGCGTCGTCCTTCTCTTTCGAAACTCTGAAACCAGGTCGTGAGACCATTGCCCCAGATGTGAAGAGATTGGGTTTCGTACCAGCGCTTGATGGAAGTTTAGCTTCCGCCGTTTTCTGCTTGACTGCGTAGGCAGCCGCACTGCTGCTTGCTCCCATCAAGTCACTCTTCCTTGATAGCAGTTTGGGGGATGACTGACCCGTAGTTTCCATCGCTGTCGGCCTCCCAGTTAACTTTGAGGCGGAGTTTGTCCTCCGGCGTTGTGTTTTCGCTTGCTCCAGCATAGTTCTTCTCTGCTGCGGAGTAAACGAAGTCGTTAATTGCTTTGTATTTTGTGTGTTCTTCATCTTGTTCGTACGACCCCTCGCCGGACAAGGCCAGCTTAGGGTCAAGGGTAGTGTAAGGGGAAGTGTGTCGTCCGCCGCGGCAGAGCCCCATACCACGGTAAGACCATAGTTACTCCCTGAGGCGGCCCGGTATCAGTGAGGCTCCGTTCGACTACAGCCACGATTTGCCTCCCGGCTGCAAACGTCCAATGGGCACGGTATCGCATAACACCCTGGATTGGGAGGGAAAAGTTTTGCACATTTATATAGCGAGCCGCTTGCTTCAAGACAGACGCTCGCTTACAGCCGCACCTCATGGTGTACAGACGCTGCGAAAAAGACCCCGGTGAGCCCTTAAACCAAGTATGTCAGAGTGGCCCCACCGGGGCTCCCTCTCTTTCTGCCGCGAGCCTAGGTAGCTCAATGTTGCCCAGAGTGCACGAACGAGGACGCAAGAGTCGGGATTGAGCGCGGTCACTCAGCAACCACACCCCATTACACTCCTGCCAAAGAGGTTAAAAGTTAACCCTTTTAAGCGCCAGAGATCGGACCTGGAGTTAAATCCCCCTCCCAAGCGGCATCAGAATACCCCTGGAGCGGGCAAGCTAAGCCTTGCTGAGGTAACCAAGGACAGGATCCTTATAGGCGTCCTTGATCGAGGCAATGACCGTCTGGCCATCCCCAAGGACCGGTGGCGTTACGTGCGAAATGAACTCGGCAACATTCTTACCAACGTTGCTCCGGAGTTTCCGGGTAGTTCGGCGCGAGTAACGGTTGCGGGTTGGCACCAGGGTCAGACTAAATTACTCGCATGCGAGGATGCAAAAACTGTTGCACTGTACAAGGCAGAAGCTGCTAAACTGGGTGAAGTTTACAAGGGCGCAAAGATCGAGGTCGTCGACTGAAAGGACATTCTAGCTCGTCCAAGGCAAGGGCATGGATTCCAGCCATCCCTGACGAACCCGAGAGAATTCTCGGGATGCTACGGCTCATGAATCTGTCCCTCCCAATGCTTGACTGGAGTGTCAATCAGTTCGGCGATGCGGTAGGTCCCATAGGCAGGTGGTGTTCACCATGAATAAAGAGTCAATCGAGCCCCTTAAAAGGTGCAATGGCCTAGTACACTACAGCATAGGCCAGATCGTTATCCACGTATATCGTGGTGATGCTCAGCGCGCTGCCTTCTCGTCTGCCCCGGGGGTACCGGAAGACGAAATACCAGAAGAGGATTCGGAGGATTCCGATGCGGAAAGCATGTTTTCCGCCACGTCCCTTGGCGATAGTGCTGTGATCAACTCGGAGATGGAGGACAGCCTACAGGACGAGGAAGTCCTCGACGTCACGGTGGTAGCAGCCAACGCTGAGCGTTTAGCATCTAACGCTACAGAAAGCATGACTCCCGCAACGCCATATCGGGCAGCTAATCGGAACAACTCGTCGTTGATAGGCAACCTCCGGGATGGGGCAAACCTCGACGATATGGGGACGGCAGGGAAGTCTGTGTGTGTTTTTGTCAAGTCTGAGTTGATCTCCTTTTTCCTACCTAACTACACCAATGGTGATATTACCGCTATCAGTCTAACGGTCGACTGCACCCGCCACGGTGGCGTCGGTCTATATGCACTACGACGCCGAAGAACCTCCACCACACAAACGGATGTGAAAGACCTGGTGTCAAATCTCTGCACGGGTAATCTTATTATTGGAGCGGACGCTAATGCTCACCATGTCCAATGGGGGAGCTCCGATATCAATACCAGGGGCGAGTCTCTGTTTGATTACCTCTTAACAACAAACCTGGTAATTTGCAACGTCGGTAATGAGCCTACTTTTATCACTAAAACCCGCAGGGAGGTCATAGACCTCACTATCTGTAGTGAAGGCGCTTATGAGTGGGTCAGAAAATGGCGGGTTCTTGAAGAACATTCATTCTCCGACCACCGTTACATAGAAATCGTTTTAGACTTTATTGTAGAACAACCAATCATGAAGCGCAATCCACGTAACACTAATTGGCAGTTACACAATGAAATATTAGACAGAGACCTCCAGTACTGCCCTCACAAGCCCCCTCATCAGTAGAGGAACTGGAGGATCTTGTTACTACATTTACATCGGCGCTCTCAAATGCTCTAGGACAGGCTTGTCCAGTGCCAAAACCACGCGGGACTTAGACGAGTCCTCTCGAAAAGTCAAACAGCCATCTGCTATTTGCGAAAACCTGATGGATCCTGGACCAGCACGGAAGAAGAAACCCTTGAGCTGCTCTTGAATACACATTTTCCGGGGAATCTGCATAACGCACCACTAGCACCTGCAACAAACCTGGCAGTAAATTTACCCATCACTGAGGAAAGGGTAAGGTGGGCAGTTAAGAGCTTTGAACCGTATAAGGCTGCCGGGCCGGATGGGAGTATCCCCGCGCAACTTATAAACACGTTGGAGACATCAGCTAAATGGCTGGTATTTCTGTTCATAGCCTCCCTGTCTCTCAACCACATTCCCTAAGGCTGGGAAGGCATCCTACGAGCCAAAAGACTACAGACCGATCAGTCTCTCGTCCTTTGTACTCAAAACCTTTGAGAGGATACTAAGCGACTACCTCTCAACGACTATTGATAGCAACCTTATCTCTAGCTATCAGCATGCATACACCAAGGGTAAATCAACAGAAACTGCTCTGCACAGCCTAGTATCTGTCATTGAGAAATCGCTGTGTGAAAAGGACTACTGTCTCGTGGCCTTCCTAGACATTGAGGGGGCTTTCAACAATATAAGCTCGGAGGCGATCAACTCCACTCTAACTAATCTGGGCGTATATAGACCTCTAACTGGTTTAATTGACCAACTTCTAAGGGGAAGGAAAATAGCTTCTTCACTTGGTACAGTTGAGTTATCACGCTATGTCACAAAGGGGAACGCCCCAGGGTGGTGTTCTTTCCCCGCTTTTATGGAACCTCACAGTCAACTCGTTGCTACGTGACACAAGCTGGGGGGCGGGAAGATAGTGGCATACGCAGACGATTTAGCTATTGCATTCAGAGGCAAGTTCCCACAAACTCTGTGTGACCTGATGCAAGTAGCACTGCGAGAAGTTTCGACGTAGTCCTCTCGCTGCGAACTTAGTATCAACCCGGGGAAAGTGGAACTTGTCCTCTTCACCAAACGGTACAAAATACCGCCACTAAGCCTACCAGAACTAGATGGCACGCGCCTGGGCTTGTCGGATAAGGCCAAGTTTCTAGGCATAGTTCTGGACAGGAAATTGAATTGGAAGGAGAATGTTCTTCAGCGCCAGAAGAAAGCTTGCATCGCTATTTACACATGCAAAAGAGCCATTCGCAAAAAATGGGGAGTCAGCCCTAGAGTATGAAATTGGATCGACACGGCCATCATTCGCCTAATCATGCTGTATGGAGTCGTCGTATGGTGGCCTGCGCTGAGCAAGGCAACATACCTGAATCTGTTGCGGAAAGTCGATAGATCCAATATGATCTGTATAAGCGGTGCGCTAAGGACAACGCCCAGCGAAGCCCTCCAGGTCATTCTGGGCATTTTGCCACTTGATCTGGAAGGGTTTCGGTCAGCGGCGGCATCAGCTCTGCGCCTAAGGGAAACCTCCAGTTGGGGTGCTGGTACTATTGGACACTCCAATATTCTGGAATCTTACAGCTTTCTCCCTCTAAGCACAGAGCGTTGTGCGACCACTACAGTCGGGGATAGCTGTTTCAAAATAAACATTCCCAGCAGAGAAGACTGGGAGAGGACGGATTGGTGTCCCGAAACAAATGGTGGCAATTCCATCAGTGGCGTGCCTACGTATATCAATCGAGGCAAGCCCCATTCTTTATAACCGCAACGAAAGCCCATACTGCTGCCAGAGAACATTTCAGACAAAGAAGAGTTCAGGATATTTATCGACTTTTGCAGACGGGGAAAAACTTAAACTTTTAGGTTCCGCTAATAGGCACGTTATTGTTTGCAGATTTTTTAAGCTTTTCCAACCCATTTAGGTACATTGCAGAAGCTAAGAAACCTTAAATGTATTTTTTTAATTGTATAGTGCCTAGCAAATAAAAAAATTACAGCACCTACCACTATTGAATTCTTTTTTTCGACTTTAAAATATGCGCCAATAATTTTTGAGTAGAGCGCTTTGCACTTTAAAATTGTAGATACATACATAAACAAATTTCATTTTCGTTTTATCGTAAGTTTGGCATTTATAGCGTATGGTAACCATTGTTTATCACTATTATTAAGGTATACAATCATGGTAACACCAGCCAGAAGCTGGCTTCAAAGTTTCATATAAAATTACTTCCAAATTCAAAAAAAACAATTGCTTCAGCACGCATATTCGTACGGGTTTTGAAAGCCCCGTAAAAGCCAATAAGTAAAAGCGAGATGGCCGTCCTTGCCTGCGGTTTAAGGCTGTTTTAAGTAAGTAAGAAAGAGATGGCCATCACGCACTGAACTAATTTTATGTAAATGAGCTTTCAGCCGGCAGGTGGCAGGAAAAGCTTTAGGTATGTTTCTATGCTATTAGCAGCTATTAGGTAGAAGGTGGCAGGCAGGGAAATAAAAACCGGATATCCTTTTAAGAACCCAAATGAACATATTGCAGCTCATAGGGGATTAGCTAGGCAAGCCGGGCTTTTCGGCTTATATGGAAGGCACGCCACTGAATTCCATATACACCGACGGCTCGAAGTTGGACGGCAGAGTTGGAGGAGGGGTTTATTCAAGGGATTTGGACCTTGAGCTCTCCTTCAGACTACCTGATCATTGTAGCGCTTCCAGGCGGAAGTTTCAGCAATACTGGACGCCGCGGCCTGGTTTAGCAAACGTGTTATCGGAGAAGATATCGCTATTTTCAGCGATAGCCAAGCCGCCATCAAATCCCTTGGCTCATACACGTTCAACTCTGAACTGACGCTCAGCTGTTGTCGATCTCTTCAGGAGATGGCCCAACAGAACCGCGTAAACCTGATATGGGTCCCGGGACATAGGGACATTGAGGGAAACTGTAAGGCATGCGATATTAAGAATACTAATTCCGCGGTAGTTGGTGTGGTTAGCGGGATCGCCTTTCTTGTGGATTGGGCAGAGCACAATTAAGTTTCAATGTGGAGGCATACACTCATCAGACCATATCCTGCTTAACAGCTGATGCATGCTTTTTCCCAGCTCTTCGCCTCCGTATTTGAACAGCTCGGCGGGTATTCTGTCTTTTTCAGGCGATTTGTTGTTTCTTAGCCTGGATATAGCTATCCTCACTTCATCGTAGTCAGGTGGTGGGACGATTTTTCCATAGTCAGGGATTGAGGTATCGGGTTCAACGTCCCCCTCGCAATTTAGCAATGAGGAGAAGTGTTCCTTCCTAACTTAAGTACACTCTGTACGTAGGTTACCAGGTCGCCATTATTGTTCTTGCAGGAATTTGGTCCGGCCTTAAAACCTTCCGTCATCCGCCGGATCTTTTCGTAGAACTTTCGGGCATCATTTCTGTCCGCCAGCATCTCAAGCTCCTCACACTCACGCCTTTCGGCCTCACGTTTTTTTTTTCTGAAAAGGCGCTTCTCTTGCTTCTTTGCCTCATGATAGCGTTGCCATACACTGCGGGTTGCGGCCGTTCGCAACGTTGTGCGGGCTCGCTGAAACCCTATAATGACTTTAGGGTCGGTACGCAATGGGTGAGAGATATGATCCCGTTGCTTGGTTACGTCAACAGCTTTTCTTCAGTTACAGAGGCGAGTGCGTATCTTGGCTGCAACAAAATAATGGTCGGAGTCGGACCACGTAGGGTACGCACGTCCAGAATGGTGCAGCTATGTCTGCCGCCGATCACGACATGATCAATCTGGTTTCTTGTTCTTTTATCGGGAGACAGCCAAGTAGCCTTTGTGTATTCGTTTATGCTGTAACCTGGTACTACTGATGACCATATTGCGAGTAACTGCGAGGTCAATCAACCTAGTGCCGTTGTGAACGCTGGTATTTGGCGGCGCAGGGTCCTTCCCACCACGAATCCTACACCACGCGCTTTTCCGCGTGTCTAGCCACTGTGGTAGACGTCACAAGGTCCGATGGTTGTCTTGCCTTGCCTCGTCCATCGCATTTCTTGTAGGGCGGTGATGCCAAAGCTTGCATTAACAATTACATTAACCAGCCGGGCAGCTTTACCATCCCTTGAAAGGGTCCGGACATTCCAGGTGCATGCCCTATTATCCTTCGCATAGTCCTTAATTCGTTTTGCCGGGTCGTCAACATTAAATCCCAGGATTTTTTTTGTTAGTTTTCTTTGGAATTCAGTTTTTTACGTGGTGGGTCCCAAACCCAGCGCACAACCCGTCTCCGGGTTTTGCAATTCACAAGAATCTCGAATTCGTCTATCGTTGTATGTTTCCATGGTTTCCAATATAAATACTAGAGGTTGTCAATTGCGCAATTCTCTGATTTTAATAACTAAATAGAGTTTATTTTTCAATTATTATAAAGCACAGATCCGCCCCTATAGAATTCCGAAACTTGAAATATTTTCATCCATATCTTTGCGCCCCACCCTATTGTACATGCCTGTGTACGTGTTTGAAAAATCCAATGCTAATGTAATATTTACTCTAATTTAATTTGATATCGAGCAGAGCGTATGCTAGAAATTGCCAATTTTGTTATGCACAGATGTGGTTAGCGCCACCCAATCATCTAACCCCTGCCTTTCTTGATTTTCGTTCTATTCTCTGTGGGGAAGAAATGAATTAGTGAAGCAATTTGCTATTTCTTGGGAAAACATTTTCTATAAATCTGAGCGAGCGTGTGACCTGCGCTCAGAATTTGTAAGGACACTAAAATACAATTTCTTCAATTCTATTTACTTAGAAAAATATATACTTAAGTCATAGAGTGACGTGATTTCTTATACCCAGCTGTGACTTTATATACAATTATAAAACATTTCGTTAACGGGATTTCACTGCAAAAGACATGGTTCATTAATGAAATGTGGCCCATAAAGGTTATTTACTGGTACCCTGGGCAACCTTTAACCACCGACTTGCCAGGTCCCGATTGTGGTACTTGGTTGATGAAAAGTCAATTTTCTCACTACGAAATTTCATAACGGTACAAGATGCAGCATACTTTGGGGAAAGTGCGCCATATTTCAACCGACTTGTCAGGGGTTTCTACCGCGAAAGGAAGTGGCAAGTCGGTGTTTTTGTGTGTTTGGAGCATTTTATTTCAATAGGTACAGTATGTAGCATATTTTCGCAAAACATTGACTTTTCATCAACCAATTACCACGATCCTGCCACGATAGGACCTGCCAAGTCGGTGTTTTGAGGTTACCCAGGTACCAGTAAATGACCTATACGAGTCACGTTCAGTAACTCATGAAGCATGTCTCTTGCAGTTGGCTCCCCTACTACATAGAAATATATGGGTGAAAATACAAAAGTTGTGGAACTTCATGTCGTCAGTCAGTTAATACGAAAGATTCCAATCAATTTGAAAATAAAAATTTATAACACTATCTAAGCTGCGGTTAAATGGTGGGCGGCGAGTAGTTTATTATTATTGTTGTTGTGATATTATATGGTTGAGGGAGTTGGCCGGGGTTGCCGGTTCGAATCCCACCTCAACCAAAGCCTTTTTAATTTTATTTATTTTATTATTTTTATATTCCATCAAGTCCCATGGACTGTGTTTGGTTCTTTTGAATTATTGGTATGTACCATCAAGTGTAGTGGACTGTGTTTTGGTATTGACACTATGTATGTATTAATTGGTGCGAGCACTTTGGCTCTGAGAATGCATCGTTGGCTATTCTCACTTCCTTAGAAAACCCCTCAAAATTGTTGGTGGTGAGCACTTGGGCTCTGAGGCTTTGGCGGCTTTTGGCTTACCCCATTTTGCTTATGAAAAACCACACTTTGTGACTGCGACTATAAGCTATGTATTCCAAATATTCCATAAATTATCTGCGAATTACATTAATATTCCATAAATTATCTACGAAACCATGTTATGTCGCTTAAACAAACACAAACAATTACAAAACTCGGCTTAAGGTTATCTATACTGTATTATGAAATTGAAACCATACCATTACCATACCATTACCATACCATTACCATACCATTACCATACCATTACCATACCATTACCATACCATTACCATACCATTACCATACCATTACCATACCATTACCATACCATTACCATACCATTACCATACCATTACCATACCATTACCATACCATTACCATACCATTACCATACCATTACCATACCATTACCATACCATTACCATACCATTACCATACCATTACCATACCATTACCATACCATTACCATACCATTACCATACCATTACCATACCATTACCATACCATTACCATACCATTACCATACCATTACCATACCATTACCATACCATTACCATACCATTACCATACCATTACCATACCATTACCATACCATTACCATACCATTACCATACCATTACCATACCATTACCATACCATTACCATACCATTACCATACCATTACCATACCATTACCATACCATTACCATACCATTACCATACCATTACCATACCATTACCATACCATTACCATACCATTACCATACCATTACCATACCATTACCATACCATTACCATACCATTACCATACCATTACCATACCATTACCATACCATTACCATACCATTACCATACCATTACCATACCATTACCATACCATTACCATACCATTACCATACCATTACCATACCATTACCATACCATTACCATACCATTACCATACCATTACCATACCATTACCATACCATTACCATACCATTACCATACCATTACCATACCATTACCATACCATTACCATACCATTACCATACCATTACCATACCATTACCATACCATTACCATACCATTACCATACCATTACCATACCATTACCATACCATTACCATACCATTACCATACCATTACCATACCATTACCATACCATTACCATACCATTACCATACCATTACCATACCATTACCATACCATTACCATACCATTACCATACCATTACCATACCATTACCATACCATTACCATACCATTACCATACCATTACCATACCATTACCATACCATTACCATACCATTACCATACCATTACCATACCATTACCATACCATTACCATACCATTACCATACCATTACCATACCATTACCATACCATTACCATACCATTACCATACCATTACCATACCATTAGCAGAGGAAGAGGGAGGCCTCGACTGAGATGGAAACAACAGGTGGAGAATGACTTGAACTTTCTTGGGGTTTCCAATTGGCGTCAGTTGTCGCTAAAAAGGAATGACTGGCGTGCTTTGATACGAAACGGCAAAAATCGCCTAGGCGGTTAAGCGTCAATAAATGACGCAAGCCAAAATTAGATTAGACTGGTAAGTTAGATTGGATTTTTGGATGGTTTTGCGAAAATAATAGAAAGCGAAAAATTAATTCCAACCATGTAAAAACCGACCTCAATTTTTGAAATGGATTATTCAAACTAGTGACACCTAAAGAAAAAATATGAAAGAGGCCTTTGGGGGTGGATAGACGAAGACCTCTCGTACCAAAACCACAAATTTCTACTTTGGAAACTTTGTGGTTTTTGTGTAAATAGAACTTGTACATGAAATTACTAAACATTAAAATACTTGACGATGTCGCATTATTCCAGTGCATAGCACGGGAATTTCATGACCTTATTTTTGGCTTATTTCGGATCATACATTTGCTCAGATTTTGGTAAATTATGGAAAAATTTAATAAAAAAAGATACTTTAACCACAAATTACTTTCACTACAAAACTGAATTATCTATTCATGGAGGTGGTGCCGTGTGTAGAAGTCCACGCAAGTGGGGAAAGTTTCTGATCGCCATTCAACTGGGAATGGCCAGAGCGATTCTTCTATGTGCGGTCCAAGCAGCTCACTACTTCCGGGAAAGCCCACGTATCCTCTGGATAGCCACTGAACACCTGCTCATAGCTATATCACGGCTAAAAAACAATAAAGCTGCGGGTGTTGATGGCCTGCCCGCTGAGCTATTCAAATGCGGCGGCGAGGAGCTGGTAAGGTGCATGCACCAGCTCTTGTGCAGAATATGGTCGGATGAATGCATGCCTAAAGATTGGAATCTAAGTGTTCTCTGCCCAATCCATAAGAAGGGTGATCCCGCAAACTGCGCCAACTATCGTGGAATCAGCCTTTTGAATATCGCATATAAGGTCCTATCAACCGTATTGTGCGGATGACTGAAGCCTGACGTAAACCGACTGATTGGACCTCATCAGTGTGGCTTCAGACCTGGTAAACCTACCATCGACCAGATTTTTATAATACGCCAAATCTTGGAAAAAACCCGTGAGAAAAGGATCGACTCACACCATATCTTTGTTGATTTCAAAGCCGCCTTCGACACCACGAAAAGGAGTTGCCTATATGCCGCTATGTCTGATTTTGGTTTCCCAGCAAAACTTATACGGCTGTGCAAAATGACGCTGAACAACACCACCAGCTCGGTCAGAATCGGGAAGGACTTCTCCGAGCCGTTCGAAACTAAACGAGGTTTCAGGCAGGGCGGCTCCCTATCGTGCGATTTCTTTAATTTCATGCTGGAGAAAATAATACAAGCTGCAGAACTTAACCGCGCTGGAACAATATATTACAAGAGCGTACAACTGTTGGCGTATGCCGACGACATCGACTTCATTGGCCTCAACAACCGCGCTGTAACTTCTGCGTACTCCAAATTAGAAAAGGAAGCGGAAAAAATGGGTTTGGTGGTGAACGAAGTACCTGCTGGCATCAAGCAAAGAGTCAGCGTATTCGCGCCTTTGCAACCACGCCACTGTTGGCAGCCATAATTTCGAGATAGAAAGGGACTTTGTATACCTGGGAAGCAGCATTACTACCAAGTTAACCCTGGAAATCCATAGAAGGATAACTCTTGCAAACAAATGCTACTTTGGGCTGAGTAGGCAATTTAGAAGTAAAGTCCTCTCTCGACGAACAAAAACAACACTCTATAAGTGACTTATCGTACCCGTCCTGCTATACGGTGCAGAAGCATGGACACTGACAGCATCTGATGAGCGGCTTTGGGAGTATTCGAGAGAAAAATTCTTCGAAAGATTTATGGACCCCTAAAAGTTGGCGACGGCGAGTACCGAAGAAGATATAATGATGAGCTGTATGAGCTTTACGCAGACGTGGACATAGTTCAGCGAATTAAAACCCAGCGGCTCCGCTGGCTAGGACACGTGGTGCGAATGTACGAAGACGCTCCGGCCCAGAAGGTATTTTTATCGGCACCCGCCGGTGGAAGTAGAGGAAGAGGGAGACCACCACTTCGATGGCAGGACCAAGTAGAGGCAGACCTGCGAGCACGCGGTGTCTCTAATTGGCGCCAGTTGGCTCAACAAAGAACCGACTGGCGTAACATGTTGGACGGCGAAAATCGCCTAGGCGGTTAAAGGCTATTTTAAGTAAGTAAGTAAGTAAGAGGACTAATAAACATCACAAAGTTTCATTAGTTAATTCCACCAGGTTCCCGAAAACAAGGAGTCCAGCTGTAAACTAAAGTTTAGTAGCTACTTAATTACAAAACAAACAAAAAACAAATAGCACCCCAATACAGGGCTCTATAAAAATCAAAGTCCCCTTTACTCAAGTAAAATGTTTGTTCCAAAATTCAATTTTGTTACTGTTTTAAGTGAATTTTCAGAAATTCTTATTGCGCTTAAAGGAAAAAATTGCGACTGAGTGCAGTACTCAGTACTTTTGAGGAGATTTTAGAAATTATTCCTTTGCTGGTATTTTATGGAGTATGCAGAAGAAAAGTATTCCCAAATTTTATATAAGAAAAAGGATTTTGTTAGTAGTACGCTGATAGTCCCTAATGAGTATTTTTTTAGATGTTTGAACTGATTCGTGAAACTGATAATCTTATTGGGGGAAACAAATTTTTTGTCTTCGTATTTCACCCGTATCTATGCATGTTGGCCTGTTTTTTTTTTTAACAAAAATGAGAGATGCAGTAGATGATTCTTAAAAGTACACCTACTACAATTCTTGCTTTGCCTTCTACTGCTGGCATGTAATCAAAAAGAGTGTTTAGTATTAAGTGCGAATATTTCACATCCGTTGTTTTGCCCCTTCTCAATGATTGAAAGATTCGATTCATTGCAACTTTTAGCGCTCTCATGTTTAGTTATTCAAGCTTACCATCCAAGGATATGTTTATGTTTACTTTTTATTTCTTATTTATTGTTGTTATTATCAAATATTGAATGATATTGAATGGTTTATATAGTGTTTTTAAAGCTCACACATACATATATATACCATATACAGTGAAACCTCATTGGGCGGACACTCACCGTCGGCTGATTTTTGTCCGTCCAACAGAGGTGTACGGTTATGAGACTGGGTACCTATTTTGACCATTTCTTAATTTTTAGCTAATTAAATGATTACTTATTTTTCATTTAATTAAAATATATTCCTTACCCTGCTCAAGCAAGATTTGTATTTATTACTTCCAAAATTCATGGAGAGCAACGCAAGCTAGGTATGTCCAACATCCCTCTTTGTGTTTACATACATCGGTCATATCATGTTTATACAGCCACTACGACGTTTTAAAAACGTCTTTATAATTCTCACGAACGTATTGTATTATAATATAAACCAGAGGCGGCCACACAAATACTAAAACATTTGCATAAGTGTGTGTAAAAATTGAGTGACTTTTGCATACAGTGAGTCCAAAAAAAAGTAGCCTGTGAAATTATGAAAAAACGGAAAAGAGTTTGCTTGTTGATTTATTTTGTTTAATTGTTGATTTTTGGTGGATATATTTCGAAATGATTTTTTAGAGGGAAAAGTTTTAACGGGAACTGACTTCATAAGAAAATGTATATAGTGGTTTGTAAAAAAGTCAAGGTTCATAAAAAAAATATGGCGTTTCTTCAACACACCTCCAATATTTACTATTCAAATAATTATTTAATTTTTTTTTGTATTTTTTGTTGTTTGAAAAAATAGTTGAATTGTGATTTGAAATTTTTTATCTTCACCACAAAAAAAAATTAAGGAAAAATAAAAGTTGATAATTAAAAATGGAGTTTCTTCACAACACCTTAAAAAAAGTCCATTAAATTCAAATAAAAATTTAACTTTTTTTGAATTTTTTGTTTTTTTGAATAAAGATAGCCAGCGCGGCGCCTTAGAATGAAACAAAAGACGCACATAACGACAACAATTAAAATATCGGCCGTTACAGCGCATGACAAAAAAAGGCTCTTATATGTTTTTCCATGAAAGATAAGAAAATAATTATTCGAGTTTTAGAGGCAAATTAGATAAATTACGCAAAGTAGCATTTATGTACGTTTTCTTTGGCACTCACTGTTTTTCTTACTTCGCATCATGAGTGAAACAACGACGAACAACCGAAAGCACAACTTCGTGCCTGCACATCGTTAGCATTGGTGTTTGAGTATTAGCTCAAAGTGCAGCTTTTGGCCGCCGCCAATATAAACTCAAGTTTTTTCCGCCTCACAGTTTTTCAGTGCAAGTCTGATATCTTCGACTATGATAAAAAAATATTTTTTTTTCGTCTAAATAAGTCCACCGGAACTTTGAGGCCAATGTGCCACGCCTTCATCTGAATAAAACTGTCCAAGACATAGGGAATTTATTATAGACATACATACAAACTAATGATAATTTGAGGTACCGGTACAGTCTTTTCAAAAACTTGTTTTCATATGAAATAAGTCCACTCTAGTATACATAAATAATCGATTCTAAAAATATATACCTACCAGGTTTTGATGAACGTAGTTAAATCATTTCTCACATTAAAAATTTTATAATTATTGCATTGCACAACTTCTACATACAAACATACATATGTAGACAAATATGTATAATATGACTATCAATTTAAACTTATTTAATGTGCTTTATATCTATTACAAAAGTTTGCAACAAAACCTCTAACGCCGAGTTAATTAGACATCCATTAGTTGCTTTGCTCAATCAACTTACATATACCAACATTCAGAACTAAACATTATCCCCTACCCTTAGCATAGATTTTATAATTATATAAATAAACTTAATAACTATAGGGACTCTTTGACAAATGTGAGTTCGCGTCAGCTCATTATAACCATATTTAGAAAAAATTGTAAAAAAAATTTAATAATCTCAAAACTTAGCAGAAATATGAGTAGGATGTAGACGAATTAGAAGTAATGATAATTTATCTTCCTTGTAATAATGAATTCCAAGGTCTTGACTCAATTGAAAAGTTTCATTCCTCATACAATCATTTGAATGCGCAATTAATTGCATGTTAGGCATGGGATAGACTTAAGGAATTGGGTCGAAACTGAAAAAGGAGACCATCCCAACTAAAAAAAACCGGACAATCCACTTGAATTCCTACAAATATTTTTCTTAAACCCTCGGTGCGGCCTCGAATCATTTGACCTTGCAATAATCACCACCTTGGACATAAGAAGATTTGTAGTTAGATGTAGATGTAGATGTAGTTAGATTGTAGTTAGACTCCCTCCAGCAACCATTGGTAAGAAGACGCTGATGGAGTACCCGATGAATCCCTAAATGCAGGGCTGCTGTCCTTCGTACGAGAAGATACTTGAAACGCAAAAGGAAGGTCGCTCAGCCAGATCTTTTCAAACTTTCGCTGACTACAAACCTGCAAATATTTAAATACGTTTATATCTTGTATCTATCGGGACTTAGAGTATTTTACCTCTTTTCTATAGCACCATGCAGGAAATGAAGTACTAAGTACTCATAGCTGTTATAAATTCAATACATATGTGTTTTCTATTGGAAGCTAATTGAATTTTATTTGAATTTTCTACTTCCAGCTAATAACGGGCACAGAGGAGAGAAAAATGGCGGCGCCTCTTAAGTGATGATGTGTTTGTGCATATAAAACTCATTACCGAAGATCGAATGACCCGTCGAACTCAATCATGCATACTGCATTACAAAATGTAATTAAGTCCAGCGCATGGTACAGTGCAAGTGAAATCCATCAACAATAACAAACATAGCATCTACGATGTACTTTCGCTGCTGTTAGCTGTGAAGTTAGTTTGCTTTAATTAAGCTTTCATCGAAAATTCCACTACCCTGATATCTAGCCCGAGTAACAGCACCTAGGGCATTATCACTGAAATTTCAATCAGGCATATGGGCATTGTGGCATATTTTTGTGGAATTCCCAGCTCATGTGAACGGCGCTGGATTATACAATGTGGCTTAACTTATGGTTGTTTACAATAGCTGTTGAGCGTTGGAAATATAGCTTGACAAATCCACTTGTGGTACAATAAAATACTCATCGGGCATTTATTTGTGGGTGGAGTTACAATCTGCTGCTTTTGCTGCTGCGGTCGTTTACAAAATTTATTTGCGATGGAGTAATTTACTTGTGAAACATGCCAAACAGCTTAATAACAACCGCTGCCAGAGTCAGGACGCAACACAAATAAATCACAACGAAAATAATTAAATTGGAACACACGATAATTCGTTGAATATGGCACCGATAACGGAAATTAACACCACAACAGCCGTGACAACCAATGACCTCATGGGTTCAGCATCGGAAGAATACTTCCGGCTCTATGAAGCCGACGCCAATGCTAATGACGATGGATTAATGTTAAGCAGCAGTGGAGATGGTAGCATTAGCTATGAGCTCAACAATCTTCTTGTGGGCACTTGGAACTCATTTGACAGCTTAAACAAAACCGCCAACTATGAAAGGAATATAACTACAATAAACTCATCAGGGTTGGCCAACAAAAGTGACGTACTCAGCACCTACAACGGCACAAGAAAGAGCACACACTTATACACAGCGATTGGTTTAGATGCTGACTTCGATGCTCATTCGCCATCCTCATCAGTAGTAGATAGCGGTTATAGCACAGTTGCGCCCACCATCACGTTGACCACTAGCGGTAATGGCATTGCAAATACTGGCGGTGCTTACTCCTATGACGATAACAACGAGATTACCACCAGCAGCAGCACATTTGATGCATATTCTCCATCGCCAAGTACATTCTTCGATGCTGACTTTACAACCACGGAAAGCAATAACTTTGTGGCTGGTGAGGGCGAAGATGATATAAACTTTGCTTTGATAGATAGCGCGGAGGCAGCGTTGGGTGTCGATACCGATTACGAGACGATAAAAGGCTTTAATGGTGGTGGTGAAAGTATTGGCGGTGTGACGGGTTTGAAGCTGGATTCCTCCACTTTCGATAGCTTTGGCACGAACAAAAATGAATCATATTACTCGAGTTACAGCGATGGCGGTGGTGGCACCACCATGATGTCGACGGTGGAAAGTGGGTTAGGCGTGTCGGGTAAAGATAAAAGTGGCAGCACATTTATGATGTTGCTTGAAGACTTTGGAGATTATTTTTATAATTTTAACGGCAGCGGTGGCGTTAGCGCGAATGGTGGTGTCGGTATCGGTATTGATGTCGGTGTTAGTGACAGTGTTGCGGTTTCAGTTACAGATACACAAACAATAATAAGCTCATTTAATGTTACAGATTTAATTATTCGAACTAATTGCTCAAACATAACGGATTTGTGTATCGTGCCAAACGACGAAGGTAAGCGATATTAATAACTATCATATGATTATGTTTGTGTCTGTGTGTGGGTATCAGATAAGTGCATAGTAGATGTAATAACCTTTGGGCTAAGATGACTTCCTCTCGGTACAGAGTCTCACTGTAGCCAGCTGACCCATTGTTGTACCACTGGTTTGTACTCGAGCCCCTCCTTCTCTAAATTCGCAAATAGCTGAACCATTTCATAGTTTCTATGTTCTAGCCTCGAGCGTAGCTCTGCTAAACAGGCGATGAAGCGCTCGCCCAAACATTCCTACAGAGTATTGGCCACCGCGGGACACTTGAAGAGGAAGTGTACAACATATTCTATCTCCTCCGCGGCCCAACAGCTGCGGCTGATGAACCTGGTGTGGTTCTCGTTTATGCGAAGTCTGCCTGGTAACCTCACATGTATAGTACATAGTACCCATATCGAAAGCCCGTGCCCACACGTTTCAAGAAAAGTAACAACTTGCGTTAGTTCGTTTTCCTTCAGCAGTTCAATGGCCTTCCTTGCCAGCTCATTAGCGGCGCAGTTCCCTTCATTTGTGAAGATGGATGTGGACTGCGTATATAGAGTTTGTAAATTCTCCCATTAGTGCGTCTCACGGATCCTTTTAGGGAATTTCATCATCATTTATTGGCGCTTAACCGCCTAAGCGATTTTGGCCGTGTTTTCATTGGAATTAAGTTTTTTACGTGGCGGGTCCCAAACCCAGCGCACAACCCGTTTCGGGGTTTTTGGAAAATATTTACACATTTATATAGCGAGCCGCTTGCTTCAAGACAGACGCCCGCTTGCAGCCGCACCTCTTGGTGAACAGACGCTACGCAAAAAACCTCGGTGAGCCCTTAAACCAAGTATGTCAGAGTGGCCCCACCGGGGCTCCCTCTCTTTCTGCCGCGAGCCTAGGTAGCTCCCGTTGACCAGAGTGCACGAACGAGGACGCAAGAGTCGGGATTGAGCAAGGTCACTTAGCAACCACACTCCATTACAATTAGGGAATTTAGTATCTAGATAAAGAGAAGGAGTCATATAATCGACATTAGTTGGAATGGTCTCTATAATAGATACTAACGAATCTGGTTCCCGTAGAAGAGAACCGGTCTCACGACCGCGCTGTACGTACAATTTATTTGTGCTTTCAAACCATACCTTTTGCCTTAGAGCCATATCAAGCAGTATCTCTTAAGTTTTGAGGAGGAAATAAATTAATAGATAGACCTAAATACATTGAGTGTGAAGCGTACTTCAGTTATGTATGAAAAATTCGTCACATCCTGTCCAAAAATTATCATTGGCTTCTCTAAGCAACCAGACACCATGAGGAGAAATACAGAATACTGACATATACAGTGTCCCTTCATTTGATTCTACTTTATCTACATAGATGTTTCGTTTGTAGCGCCACTATGTTGACTAGAGTTCGCCCAGTGGTTGAAATTCAACCACAAAACCTTACTTTATTTTCCTACCTTTTTGCCATTTCTTAAATTTGCCTTTCTTTTCCATATTTTGTATATTTTTGGTTTCTATACATTCCTATTCATTTTGCCTTTTCCTCCCTCTTTACATCATTCAGTAATATAGTTTCAGTGTTGATAATTATTTATTCTTCTTAGGTCGACTTCATACGTATTTCTTTCCTTTCCTATCCTTAGCATTAATTTGCTTTTATTTCCTTTCCTTTCCTCTCCTTTCATCTCAATTTATTCTCTTTGCTTTTCTTTCCTTCTCTTCCCTTTTATTTCCTTTCCTTATCTTCTCCTTTCTTTTCCTTTTCTTTCCTTTTCTCTTTTTTCCTTTTCTTTCCTTTTCTCTTCTTTCATTTCATTTTATTTCCCTTCTTTATATCTTTCTTTATTGTTCTTTTTTGTTCTTCTCTGTTCTTTTTCTTTCTTTTTGTTTCTTTTATATTCTTCCCTGATCCTTCTTTCCATTTCCATTACATTCCTTTTTTCCTTTTATTTTCTTTTTCTTTCCTTTTCTTTCGTTTCCGTTGCTTTAGTTTCCTTTCATTTTATTCATTTTTTTTTTCATTTCATTTCTTTTCTTTTATTTTTTTCTTACCTTTATTTTCTTTCACTTTTTTTCTTAAATTTTCCTTCCTGTCATTTCGTTTCCTTACCTTTCCTTTTCTACCGTTTCCTTATTTTCTTTTGTTCCTTTCCGCAACTCCTTTGCTTTTCTTTTTCTTTCATTCATTTCCTTAACTTATTTTTTTTAGCTTTTCATTACCTTTCTTTCCTTTATTTTTCTTTCTTTTTATTTTCATTTATTTTCCCTACCTTCTTCCTCGCTACTTTTTCTTTCCCTTCTTTTTTTCTTCTTTCCTTTCTTTGTCTTTCTCCTTTTGCTTTTCTTTTCCACTGCTTTACCTACATTACATTTCCTTTCTTCCCTTCCTTTTTTCTTTTCCATTCCTTTCCTTTCCCTTTGGTTTTTCTGTCATATTTTCCGTTCCTTACCTTAACTTACCTTAATTTTCCTTTTATCCATCCCTTTCCTTTCCTATTATTTTCTTAATTTCATCATCATCATTTATTGGCGCTTAACCGCCTAAGCGATTTTGGCCGTCGCCTATCAAAGCACGCCAGTCATTCCTTTTTAGCGATAACTGACGCCAATTGGAAACCCCAAGGGAGTTCAAGTCATCCTCCACCTGTTGTTTCCATCTCAGTCGAGGCCTCCCCCTTCCTCTGCTGCCGAATTCGGGTGACGATTGGAAAACCTTCTGGGCTGGAGCTTCTTTGTCCATTCGCATGACGTGACCCAGCCAGCGGAGCCTTTGGGCTTTAATTCGCTGGACTATGGTCAGATCTGCGTAAAGCTCGTACAGCTCATCGTTAAATCTCCTTCGATACTCGCCGTCGGCATCACGGGAAGGACCATAAATCTTCCGGAGAACTTTTCTCTCAAATACTCCAAGGGCCATCTCATCTTCTCTTGACATTGTCCATGAATCTGAGCCATACATCAGGACAGGTATGATGAGAGACTTATAGAGCGCGATCTTTGTTCTTCGAGAGAGGACTTTACTTCTCAATTGCCTACTCAGTCCAAAGTAGCACTTGTTCGCAAGAGTGATTCTCCGTTGGATTTCTAGACTGATATTATTTTCGGTGTTAATGCTGGTTCCCAAATAGACGAAGTCCCTCACAGTTTCAAATTTGTAACTATCAACAGTGACGTGGCTGCCAAGGCGCAGGTGCGCCGATTCTTTCTTTGATGACAGCAAATACTTCGTCTTGTCCTCGTTGACCGCAAGACCCACTTTTTTCGCTTCTTTATCCAGTCCAGAGAAGGCAGCGCTTACGGCGCGGTTGTTAAGGCCAATGATATCAATATCATCGGCATACGCCAGCAATTGCACGCTCTTGTAAAAGATTGTACCATTGCGGTTTAGCTCTGCTGCTCGAATTATCTTCTCCAGCATCAGGTTAAAGAAATCGCACGAAAGGGAGTCGCCCTGTCTGAAGCCTCGTTTGGTTTCAAATGGCTCAGAGAGGTCCTTCCCGACTCTGACGGAGCTGTTAGTATTGCTCAACGTCATTTGGCAAAGCCGTATAAGCTTTGCAGGGAAGTCAAATTCAGACATGGCGGCATACAGGCAACTCCTTTTTGCGCTGTCAAAAGCGGCTTTGAAATCGACAAAGAGATGGTGTGTGTCGATTCTTTTATCATGGGTCTTCTCCAGGATTTGGCGTATCGTGAAAATCTGGTCGATGGTAGACTTACCAGGTCTAAAGCCACACTGATAAGGTCCAATCAGCTTGTCTACGATGGGCTTCAGTCTTTCACACAATACGCTAGAAAGAACCTTATACGCGATATTAAGAAGGCTGATTCCGCGGTAGTTGGTGCGGTTAGCGGGATCGCCTTTCTTGTGGATTGGGCAGAGCACACTTAAATTCCAATCTGGAGGCATGCACTCGTCTGACCATATTCTGCATAAGAGCTGATGCATGCTTCTTACCAGCTCTTCGCCTCCGTGTTTGAACAGCTCGGCGGGTAGTCCGTCTTTTCCAGGCGCTTTGTTGTTTTTCAGCCGGGATATAGCTATCCTCACTTCATCATAGTCAGGTGGTGGGACGACTTTTCCATCGTCAGGGATTGGGGTATCGGGTTCGACGTCTCCCTCGCAATTTAGCAGTGTGGAGAAGTGCTCCCTCCATAATTTAAGTACACTCTGTTCGTCGGTTACCAGGTCGCCATTATTGTCCTTACAGGAACTTGCCCCGGTCTTAAAACCTTCCGTCATCCGCCGGATCTTTTCATAGAATTTTCGGGCATCATTCCTGTCAGCCAGCATCTCAAGCTCCTCACACTCACGCCTTTCGGCCTCACGTTTCTTTTTTCTGAAAAGGCGTCTCTCTTCCTTCTTTGCCTCACGATAGCGTTGCCATACACTGCGGGTTGCGCCCGTTCGCAACGTCTCCCTGTAGGCAGCGTCCTTTTTGTCCGAGGCAGTGCTGCATTCCTCATCGTACCAGTTGTTTTTGCGGGCTCGCTGGAACCCTATAGTGGCCTCAGCGGCGGTACGTAATGAGTGAGAGATATGCTTCCATTGCTCGGTTGCATCGTTAGGTCGAGGATTGCTCTCCGATAGCAGGTGTGAGAGTCGAGTGGAGAAATTGTCAGCTGTCTGTGTCGTGCGCAGCTTCTCGACGTCAAACTTTCCTTCCGTTACTGTGCGCACTTTCTTTGCTACACAGAGGCGTGTGCGTATCTTGGCTGCAACAAGATAATGGTCCGAGTCGATATTGGGACCACGAAGGGTACGCACGTCCAGAACGGTGGAGCTATGTCTGCCGTCGATCATGACATGATCAATCTGGTTTCTTGTTCTTTGATCAGGAGACAGCCATGTGGCTTGGTGTATTCGTTTATGCTGGAACCTGGTACTACTGATGACCATATTGCGAGCAGCAGCGAAATCAATCAACCTAGTGCCGTTGGGGGATGTTATATCATGGAGACTAAATTTTCCAACTGTTGGACCAAAGACTCCTTCCTTGCCCACCTTCGCATTAAAGTCGCCGAGCACGATTTTGATATCATGTTGGGGGCAGCGATCATAAGTCTGTTCAAGTTTATCGTAGAAGGAGTCCTTCTCTGCGTCGTCCGTCTCCTCAGTCGGCGCATAGGCGCAGATAAATGTTATGTTGAAAAATTTCGCTTTGATGCGGATCGCAGCGAGACGCTCGTCCACGGGGGTGAACGCTAGTACTTGGCGGCGAAGTCTCTTTCCCACCACGAATCCTACACCACGCGCTTTGCCGCGTGTCTGGCCACTGTAGTATACGTCACAAGGTCCGATGGTCGTCTTTCCTTGTCCCGTCCATCGCATTTCCTGCAGGGCGGTGATGTCAGCCTTTGCGTTAACGAGGACATCAACCAGTCGGGCAGCGGTACCGTCCCTTGAAAGGGTCCGGACATTCCCGGTACATGCCCTAATATCCAAATCATTATGCCTTATTCGTTTTGCCGGGTCGTCAACATTAAAGGGGGTTCTCATCCGAGGCTTTAATTTATTTTTCATTGGACTAAATTTTTTACGTGGCGGGTCCCAAACCCAGCGCACAACCCGTTTCGGGGTTTTTGGAAAATATTTACACATTTATATAGCGAGCCGCTTGCTTCAAGACAGACGCCCGCTTGCAGCCGCACCTCATGGTGAACAGACGCTGCGCAAAAAAAACCTCGGTGAGCCCTTAAACCAAGTATGTCAGAGTGGCCCCACCGGGGCTCCCTCTCTTTCTGCCGCGAGCCTAGGTAGCTCCCGTTGCCCAGAGTGCACGAACGAGGACGCAAGAGTCGGGATTGAGCAAGGTCACTTAGCAACCACACTCCATTACACTCCATATTTTCTTAATTTAATATTTTATTTATTTCATTTTGTTTCATTTTTATTTATTTTATTTTATTCCCTTTCCTTTCATTTCCAACAAATTTTATTTTTTTACTTTCAATCACTTTTCTATTTCTGATTTTACTTTTTTTTTTTAATTTTATCAATTTTCCATTTTATTTTATTTCACTAAGTCTAGCCACGAAGGGCCTTGTGCATGATCTAGCTTATTTGTGCTTTTTTCTAAAAGCATTTGCTTCTCTGAATCCCCACGCACAGATTTTGTTTTTGTAAACACTGTTTGTACCTAAGCTCAATAAAGTTGACGCGCTGGCTCATGTTATCTTATTGCTGCCAACAAAACAACTCACCCTACTGCAATGAA
The DNA here is from genome assembly GCA_964058755.1 of Campiglossa producta. NCBI lineage: Eukaryota > Metazoa > Arthropoda > Insecta > Diptera > Tephritidae > Campiglossa > Campiglossa producta. Next base: position 63,156,383 of record CAXKVI010000005.1, on the reverse strand, counting down.
TGCAAACACAACAATGCAAGTGGTCATACCTACATACATACACCCATAACAGCGGCTCTATAAAGCGAATGCGTGTATATCACATGTAGTGGTGTGATTTTCAAATCATATTATAATTAATTTTTTTAAATTTTTGGTTTGTTGTCGAACACCCTGCTCGGCAAGACATATCGATACATACCAAATTTTATATACCTTAGAATTGTGGTTATTGCAAAAAAGGGAGAAACCTGTTATGTTTGCGCATTTATATATAATAGATTAACAGAGGAACAAACATTTTCTCCCATACTTTTAAAGAAATTTAAATAATTTTTCCTTTTTTGGTTTACAGTTGATTCTTCTTTAAATTATTGGGCGCTTCCATTAATGGTATTTCCATTGTTAACATTGTTTGGAAACATTTTGGTAATACTAGCAGTGTTTCGCGAGCGGACCTTACAATCGGTAACAAACTATTTTATAGTGTCTTTAGCGATAGCCGATCTGCTGGTAGCTTTGGCGGTGATGCCATTTGGTGTTTATGTTTTGGTGAGTACAAAACTTTTAACTTAATACTTAATTTTGTTTTTTTTTTTCCAAGACTTCCAGGACAGCTTTTACCCACCTACGGTCCCAAAAATCTATGAAAAAAACTGAAGGGTAGAAATTAGATATGCATACCCGCTATATCGGTGCGCTGTAACCTAAATAACATATGTGCGAAGTTTGATTGTTCTAGAATAACGGCAACCCGTGCCGATTTCGAGTTAAAGTTCTTGCTAGCAGCTCACACTAAGCCTGCAAAATATTCGATTAAGGCTTCGAAAATTATATAATTTTAATATTTGCCTCATATTTAGAAGAATGTGCAACAAATCTCCACTTTTGAACTTTTGAAGGGATTAAAGGATTCTTTGCAAGGATATTGAAAAAAAACTTATTCACGAGCAAAGGACATTGGAATTTCAAAAGGGGTTTAGTAGATTGCGTAACAATATGTTTTCTATCAAAAATAATTGAGCACATCTTGAAACTATGCAATTATAATGCACTTTTTATGGGTCCTACACGGCGTATGAGTAACATTTAACTGCTTTTCATATATATGAAAAGAACAAGTAAATTGTAGTTGGGTCGATATCTCCGAAACGGAATGAGATATCGAAATAAAACCTTCACTACGTGCAGGCCATCATGAAGACCTGTCATTTGATAGCCATATTCTAAATTCAATTTCTGGGGTATATCCACATTTTCAGAACTCTTATTACAATACAACTTGTTAAAACACATAGAGTTTCGCAAAAGTTGAAGGATAATAATTTTAAAGGACATTACCTCCATGTCCTTAAAGGATAATTAAAAAAAGTTTTATTTAGTCTATATTTTAATTATTCTTAAAATTAGTAACCACATATCCACATTTTATTGAGATTTTTCGTGAGGCCCTACAATATTTGATCCTTTAAAGGATATTCTGAGCCTCTGGTAGAGAAAAAGAATACCAATTTACTAATTACCAAGTTCTTAAAGGTTAACGATACAGCAATTTGAGAAAAACGAGTACATAAATCATTAAATTAGCGGAACGCTGTGGAATGTAATACGATTTTATTGATAACTTCAACTGCATCGGCACGGGTTGCCGTTGTTCGAATTGCATAAAACTTTGTCAGGATACTTTTCGATGCATAATGATCAAAACTAGGGGGCATGCGTTTAAATAAAATAACCATAATTCAAAACAAAAATCGAATCTCAAAAACTATACGAAATATTATCTTTATTCGATGAATTCCTTGGTTGCTGCGTAACCGCCTCTGTTTAAAGTTGATTGGCATCTTTATGTCTAATAGAAAACCGCATACGCACTGATGATGTCACAAGAACTTTAAGGGTTGATCGGATTTGGGATAAAAAATTGTGGATTTATTTGTTTGCATACTACCATTTGCGAAGCTATTTTTGTATTCTATTGATTTTCATAGAACGTCAAAAGCGTTCCTCACATCAGATTTAATACTTGTATCATATCTTTATAGATTAAGATTGCTGAATATATTATATTTCAAATGTTGGTATTTTCTATAAAATATGCATAGTAATATAAAGATACAGATATGGAAAAATGTTTGTAGGTATGAATCAAGGTCGGAACCGATTAAAATAACGTTTCGGTTTCGGTTCCGGTTTGGTTTTCTAAATAAAAACACGAACAAAACAAAATTTTACTACTAAAATATTTAAGTACCTATGTAGCTTCGAAATAGGTCTGTATTTTCAAAACTTTTTTTTGGCTGAGTGATCAGCATTGCAGGCACCAAAATTGCCTTGACAAGTTGGACTTTAGCCGGTCTCGAAACAGTTCTGTCTGCATAGCTGTGGTGTTGTTTTCTAATTTTTGCCTTTTCAAATAAATCTAAAATTAATAATTGTGAAAAATGCCATTTCACAATAAATACAAAGGTCTTTAAGTAATTAAAAATTTCCAAAGTTTCTTAATTTACAGACCAAAAATAATCTTCTAAAAATTTCTCCAATATAATAATACATTTTATTAACGCTATGCATGGATGAAATTTCTACAAAACGAAATTCCTAAAATTAACTCTACTGTTTTATAAGAAAAATATTAGAATGGAAGCTAAATGAAATGTTAAAATCGTCAAAAACATTAATACGAGTGGTGCTTTGTGAGACAAGCCTAAACATTTCTTTTTCGGATCTCGTAAACTTTTTTCGATCGCTTCATTCAACTATAGTCAACCTTCCTTTTTCAGAAATTTTATACTGAGGTCAAAACGTGTCTTTTGTAACCTTCCATGAAAGTTTTCAGGTACCTTTTTTTAAAAGAAAATACCTATGTGCCCAGTAAAAGAAGTGGTACATTAAAAAAGCCAAAACCGTTTGGAACCGGTTCCGGCTTTTGAAACGGCTTCGGTTTCGTTCTTCTTCAGATCAAAATAACGGTTATGGTTTCGGTTTCGGTTTTGAAAAATGAATCGGTTGTAATCGGTTACGGTTACGGTTTCGGTTTCAGTCCTTGGTATGAATGAATATCAATTTTAAAGCCCTTGTTTATGATATGCGTATTATGTAAATTGACTCATCTTAGCCATAATCTGAATAAACGGGGTAATTTATTTGAGACATTGAACTAGGCGCCTAGTGCTGTCTATTTGGTTTATTTTTATACCTTTCATGAACATGAAATGGTATTATAACTTTGGTCCGATGTTTGTAAATATCAGAAGAAGAAGAGATAGACCCATCAATAAGTATACCGAAATGATCAGGATGACGAGATGAGTTGATTTAGCCATGTCCGTCTGTCCGTCTGTCCGTCTGTCTGTCTGTCTGTTTGAACGCAAACTAGTCCCTCAGTTTTTGAGATATTTGGCTGAAATTTGGTATGCGGCCACCATTTTCCAATATAGGAATCATTTGTCAGAACCAGCAAGATCGGACCAATATAACATATAGCTCCCATACAATCGATTATTCCGATAAACGGATTTTGGGTTATAACTCCTGTAATTAAACACGTAGGAACGTGAAATTTTGTAAGTATTGCTATTTTTATATGTGAAATATCGATGTTGAAACTCATAGAGATGGAATAAATATTTCACATAGCTCCCATACAATCGATTATTCCGATAAACGGATTTTGGGCTATAACTCCTGTAATTAAACACGTAGGAACGTGAAATTTTGGACGTATTGCTATTTTTATATGTGAAATATCGATGTTGAAAATCATCGAGATTGGATAAATATTTCACATAGCCCCCATACAATCGATTGTTCCGATAAACGGATTTTGGTAGATAACTCCTGTAATTATATCGGTAGGAACGTGAAATTTCGTAAATGTTGCTATTTTAGAATGTGGAATGTCGATGTTAAAAATCAATGAGATTGGACCAATATAACATATCGTCCCCATATAATCGGTAGCTCCGATAATTTCGGTATGAGCTTAAGTTAAATTCACACAGGCTGTACTGGGGATCAAACAGTGAAAATCGTGACGCTTATTCATGAAAGGTATTTAGCCTTCGGCACAGCCGAAGACAGCTTTCCTTACTTGTTTTAGAAATAAAAATGTGCTATGAGTCTCCGCTCGGCTATTTAATGTTCGATTTTTTCATGGCAATATTTTTCTGTGTTGATACCCAATAACCGTCAACTTTAACGAAATTTCTTTTGGCTAAAATCGCCAACAAAACAAAAGTGCCTCATAACACATCTGTATTAGGCAGAATGTTAAAAATAGTAAAAGTAGTTTGCGCAACCACTATTTTGATATTAAAAATAGTTCGAAAAATTTGGATTGGTCTAAATGTTAAGTCTACGTAAGCGATTATTTCGAATCGGGGCAGATATTATCCCTCTTATTATTTTTATAAAATCATAATGAGTGCCCTTGAATTTCTACACCACCTCTCCCGTGATATCACAAAACCAAGTAAGTGTCAGTTACTTGGTTTCGTCGTCCTACGAATTTTCGGAATCCCGTTAAAAAAATCTATCAGGGACATCGATCCGTTTCTTCCTATCTTGTTCCTAATTACCTTAAACTAAAAAAGTTATAAAACCAAGTAACTTAAAATGCACTGAATCAAGAATTTAGTTCACAACAAAACCAAGTAACTCGTGTTCTTTTTTTAGTAACTAAAATTTTACAACAAATACTAGGCTGTTTTACAAAAGCTCATTATAAATCAATTTCTAATCGTCACTATAATTTCCCCTTTTAGTTTCGATCTCCTATTAATGCAAAACCCATTAAAAATCATTTGCTAATCAAGAATTATTAGAATTCCCTAAAAAAATGTATGTGATTATTTCACAAAACCAAGTAACTTTTAAAGATGCTTGATTTATCTTATTGCTATAACAAAAGTATTTGGGATAATTTTAAAATTATTGCTGGGATAAAGCTAGGGAATATTGTTTGATTTCAGCTCAGCATCAGATGGCGAACCAGAACACATTTTGCAGGAGAAGAAAGGACTTTTACACTATATCTGAAAGTTATGGTAGTGTAAGAGAACTTTTTAGTCTTGAGTCAGACACAGGCCAAGAGCTGCTTTTTCCTCAAGTGCAGCCAACTATCGGGGAGGTCTAATCTTTGCTTGCCGGATGGTGAGAATCTAGAAAGTACATTCAACCAGGTTTCATCATTGTTTATTGGCGCTTAACAGCCTAGGCAATTTTGGTCGCTTCGTATCAACCCACGCCAGTCGTTCCTTTTTAGCGAGAACTTACGCCAATTTAAAACACCAAGGGAGTTCAGGTCATCCTCCACTTGTTGTTTCCATTCAGTCGAGGTCTCAACCTTCCTCTGCTGACCAATTCGGGTGTCGATAGGAAAACTTTCTTTGCTGGAGTTTCTTTGGGCTTTAATTCGCTGAACTATGGTCAGGTCTGCTTAAAGTTCGTACAGCTCATCGTTAAATTTCCATCGATACTCGCCTTGGCATCACGGGAAGGACCATAAATCTTTCGGAGAACTTTTCTCTCAATTACTTCAAGTGCCAGCTCATCTTCTCTTGACACTGTCTATGATTCCGAGCCGTACGTTAGGACTCGTATGATGAGAGACTTATACATATAGCGTGAACTTTGTCTGTCGAAAGAGGATTTTACTTCTCAATTGCCTACTTACTCCGAAGTAACACTTGTTGGCGAGATTGATTCTCCTTTGGATTTCGACTATCGAGGAGATAAACAAGGAAAATTTAGAGTGAGACCCAAAAAATAAAAAGGATTTGCTTCCGACATGCAATTTTGTTTTTATATGAAAGTGCACAACAAACCCAAGTAACTATCAACTTGCTTGGATTTGTCGTGAAACAAAATTTTTTTTTGTATGAAAGCCAAAAATCGTAACAATCTAAAATCAAAGTTACTTGGAAGTTACTGGGGTTATTCTGAAACAAAAAAAAAAATTTATGAAAGGCGAAAATCGTGTTTTTTAAAAACTCTGTAACTGTTTTTCTCGGCCAATAAATCCATAACAACGTCGAAAAAAACTCCTTGCCCATGTGCATAAAAAAACTATGGGGTCTTATCTTGTCATAATTGAAAAAAGTTGTATAAACAAGTTGATTTTTTTCCGGAGATAAGGGCTGCTACGCAAACCCTTAATTTCCCAACATTTTGAAAAAACTAGTTAGTTGGTTTTGTTGTATCACGGGATACCTTTGCATCGGTAATAATTTCGAAAAAGTTTCTTTATCAGAGTTCGCAAACATTCACTCTCATTCGTTATTATTCGCGAACGTGAACATTGTTCTCATTCAGGAATAAGATCGCATCGAAATACTCACACTATTAGCGAATCATTCTCGAAGAAATGTTTAAAAGTTCTTCTGGGCAGCAACGAATGCATATGATGCATGGAATGTTCGTAGAAGTTTGAAGTAGTGAATTTGAAATACTTATGCTTTGCATTTATACCGGTCGAAATGCGCGCCAAAAAATCTTTTGCCGGAAATTCTTTTTTGTTTTTATTCCAGAATATGTTTTGACCTTTTTAGGGACCATATGTGAATTATTTGTGGACTTTTTCAGGATCATTTCAAGACTTCTTTATGATCATTTTGGTATTATTTTCGAATAATTTCAGTTATGGCGTCGAATTTGTTTTACCAAGAATCAAAAGATTCGCCTACACCGAAACACGAGAGGAAGAATAACGCATTTAGCCATCTATCTGTCAAAAACTTTTAGGAAGCTTTACCACCATTTGGAACAGTCTTCAAACTAATAAAACAAATAAATAAATTCTTGAATGAAATGTAAATACAATTATCAAGTCTGTCATCTGAAATGCATAGTTTATGGAGTATGCAGCACCAAACTGTGTGCACGTTAAGCATTTGTCAACGTGTGCTGTGAAGTATATTTTATCTATTCGAAGAGCAGGTAGAAATGCAACAAACTTACTTATCTTCACAAGAAGATAAAACTAACTTTATTTCGCCGAAGACTTCTATTGATTATACCTCTCATTGACTTTCGTATCCTCTTCTCATTATCTAAGGTGGAAATTTTTCTGAATCAATATACATTCACAGCTGGCAAAACATGCATGTTTTCGACGACCACATTTCAATAGCAGCTTTTATCTTCTAAAAAAAAATTACTTCTCAACAATAAAACACACGACAGCATCTGTCTTCATTGTACGTTATAGTCATGCTTACATAGTAGCAAACAATTGCAACAACAATCAACAAACAAACAAATCCTAAGAAAAGTCGAAAATTTTCCTTCCTTTCCGTTAGCTCAATCAATCAACATTTGACAGGATAAGAATACCTCAATGAATCAAATTCCAACAAATGATTTAGTAAACTGACAAAAATTTGTATTTATGCACAAAGGAATGCAGGAACATATGTACATATGTAAATGCGAACATCGGTGATTTTGGAAATATGGAATATTGCTTCCTGTTCTTTTGCGATTGAAAAAAATCTGAATTACTTGAATATTTTTCGTTAATTTTTTATGAATAAATGCATAAGCAAGTTGACATATGTTCCTAATGTATTTTTTTAATATCAGAAAATAACCAGCATAGTATTCTTCTTCTTACTCTTGATTGGATTATACGATACCACCCTGCAAAAATGCGATTCTGAGGTAGCGATATACATAGTAATGTGAAAAACTCAGGTATTATGACCTCGTTTGGAAGATTTGCGAGGTGAATTCCGTATTTTAGTACTAATACACTGAACCAAAAACGTACATTTTTTTTAAGAAAAAAGTTTCATAGAAGTTCGAGCTGATATTTCTTAGAATAAAAGAAAAAATTCAAGATTCTAAGAAAATTATTTTACAATTTATGAATGAGTTCATGATTTCTAAGGATTTGTTTACATATTTTGAGAACAAGTACTTATATTCTTGATATATACTTAAATTTCTATGAAAAAGTCCTTTGGAGAGGTTTTAAAGAGGTAGGTAGGTTCAAGTGGCTGCCGCAGAGGCACACTTAGGCCAGTTTTGAAAGGCCCGTTGTGATACCACCAACACAAGGAAAGTCAGTCCCGGGACCCAGCTATATGGAAAATCCCTGAGTTGTTGGGATTTTCCACATAGCAGAATCCCGGGACTGACACTCCTAAACCGACACCGTTACTCCTCCTCGAACCACTTAGATGACTTTATGAAGCCCATCAAGTCCTTTATGTCCAGTTCCGCGATCTGGCTTAGGCTATCTAGGAACGGAACTCCCAAAAAGCGCGTTCTCGCGCCGCTTAAAGCCGGACAGTTTCAGATGAGGTGCTCCACTGTTTCCTCCTCCTCATCATCTTTGCAACTCCTGCAGCATCGTCGGTAGAGCACACCTAGCCTTTCTGCATGCCTACCAATGAGGCAGTGACCGGTTAATACCCCTATCAATATGCAGATTTCCCTCCGAGTTAGGGCATAAATGCGTCTAGACCTTTTAAGATCCCATTTTGGCCAGGTTTGTTTCGATATCCGACACCCTGGGGATTACAGCCATCTTTCGTTGGCTTGACCCTATGTCCCGGGACCCATATGAGGTTTACGCGGTTGTGTTGGGCCATCTCCTGAAGAGATCGACGACAGCTGAGCGTCAGTTCAGAGTTGAACGTGTATGAGCCAAGGGATTTGATTGCCGCTTGGCTATCGCTGAAAATAGCGATATCTTCTCCGATAACACGTTTGCTTAACCAGGCCGCGGCGTCCAGGATTGCCGAGACTTCCGCCTGGAAGACGCTACAATGATCAGGTACTCTGAAGGAGAGCTCAAGGTCCAAATCCCTTGAATAAACCCCTCCTCCAACTCTGCCGTCCAACTTCGAGCCGTCGGTGTATATGGAAGTGCCACCATTTGTTTCGGGACACCAATCCGTCCTCTCCCAGTCTTCTCTGCTGGGAATGTTTATTTTGAAACAGCTACCCCGACTGTAGTGGTCGCACAACGATCTGTGCTTAGGGGGAGAAAGCTGTAAGATTCCAGAATACTGGAGTGTCCAATAGTACCCGCACCCCAACTGGAGGTTTCTCTTAGGCGCAGAGCTGATGCCGCCGCTGACCGAAACCCTTCCAGATCAAGTGGCAAAATGCCCAGAATGACCTGGAGGGCTTCGTTGGGCGTTGTCCTTAGCGCACCGCTTATACAGATCATATTGGATCTATGGACTTTCCGCAACAGATTCAGGTATTATGCCTTGCTCAGCGCCGGCCACCATACGACGACTCGGCTCCCTGAAATAACTCCCACGAAATACGTCCCACTTTTAAAAACGAAATAAATCCCACCAAAAATTGCTATTTTGAAAGTGGGAGTTATTTCGTTTTTAAAAGTGGGACTTATTTCGTCAATTGGTGGGACTTATTTCGTTACGCGTTTTTATTTTAAGTGGGACTTGTTTCGTTTTGAATGGGAATAAATTCGTTTTGTAAAGTGGGAGTTATTTCATATAAAATATTTTGAGCATCAATGGATGCAAAATGTACAATATTCCCTTTTACAGAATATTTACAAAAAGATGTTATGATTTCATTATTGCAAAAAGTTATATATTGGACATTTCGTAAAAGGGACAACCATAATTTTTTGTCCTTATCTCTCATAGCTCTCCTTTTTTTGTTATAAACTACTTTATACTTACTATATTAAAAAAACTTTAAAGAATTCTGTACAAATAGGTACCGAACTTAACTACTGGAAAAACAATATTAAAAAAAATTGTTGATGAATTACGTATGTATGTGTTTTATTATATTTTTAGTAGGAATTTGGAATTCGTGTTCCATGTTAATAATAAATTCTGGAACTATATCAAAATTCGTAATATCCATTCCATTAAGAAGCCTTCTGAGAGCTTGCATACGATTTTTCTTTATTATTTCTCTGCTTTGATTATTCATTTTATTCGACGTGTTTTTTTTTCGAAGAGCCAAGTACTTCTTATTTGAAATCGCATTAAACAGTGAAAAAGTGGGACTTATTTCGTTTATGAAAGTGGGACTTATTTCGTTTATGAAAGTGGGACTTATTTCATTTAAGAAATATATTATTCAAGGGGGAGTTATTTCATTTTGAGTGGGAGTTATTTCATTTCAAGTAAATTTTTAAATCATTTCATTTTGGTGGGACTTATTTCGTTTTCAAAAGTGGGACTTATTTCGTGGGCGTTATTTCATTTTTTTCAGCAATTTTTGGTGGGACTTATTTCGTTTTTAAAAGTGGGACTTATTTCGTGGGATTTATTTCAGGGAGCCGACGAGTCCATACAGCATGATTGGGCGAATGATGGCCGTGTAGATCCAACTGCATACTCTAGGGCTGAACCCCCATTTTTTGCCAATGGCGATGCAAGCTTTCTTCTGGCGCTGAAGAACATTCTCCTTCAATTTCCTGTCCAGAACTATGCCTAGAAACTTGTCCTTATCCGACAAGCCCAGGCGCGTGCCATATAGTTCTGGTAGGCTTAGTGGCGGTATTTTGTACCGGTTGGTGAAAAGGACAAGTTCCACTTTCCCCGGGTTGATACTAAGTCCGCAGCGAGAGGACCACCTCGAAACCTCTCGCAGTGCTACTTGCATCAGGTCACACAGAGTTTGTGGGAACTTGCCTCTGAATGCAATAGCTAAATCGTCTGCGTATGCCACTATTTTCCCGCCCCCCCCAGCTTGTGTCACGTAGCATCGACTTGACTGTGAGGTTCCATAAAAGCGGGGAAAGAACACCACCCTGGGGCGTTCCCCTTGTGACATAGCGTGATAACTCAACCGTACCAAGTGATGAAGCTATTTTCCCTCCTCTTAGAAGTTGGTCAATTAAACCAGTTAGAGGTCTATCTACGCCCAGATTAGTTAGAGCGGAGTTGATCGCCTCCGGGCTTATATTGTTGAAAGCCCCCTCAATGTCTAAGAAGGCCACGAGGCAGTAGTCCTTTTCACACAGCGATTTCTCAATGACAGATACTAGGCTGTGCAGAGCAGTTTCTGTTGATTTACTCTTGGTGTATGCATGCTGATAGCTAGAGATAAGGTTGCTATCAATAGTCGTTGAGAGGTAGTCGCTTAGTATCCTCTCAAAGGTTTTGAGTACAAAGGACGAGAGACTGATCGGTCTGTAATCTTTTGTCTCGTAGTGGGATGCCTTCCCAGCCTTAGGGATAAACACTACCGTGGCGCTTCTCCAGGAGACCGGAATGTGGTTGAGAGCCAGGCAGGCTGTGAAGAGAAATACCAGCCATTTAGCTGATGTGTCCAACGTGTTTATAAGTTGCGCGGGGATAATCCCGTCCGGCCCGGCAGCCTTATACGGTTCAAAGCTCTTAACTGCCCACCTTACCCTTTCCTCAGTGATGGATATATTTACTGCCAGGTTCGTTGCAGGTGCTAGTGGTGCGTCATGCCGATTCCCCGGAAAATGTGTATTCAAGAGCAGCTCAAGGGTTTCCTCTTCCGTGCTGGTCCAGGATCCGTCAGGTTTTCGCAAATAGCTGGTGGCTGTTTGACTTTTCGAGAGGACTCGTCTAAGTCTCGCCGTGTCGTCGACCTTTTCGACGCCAGTGCAGAAATTTCTCCACGAGGTTCTCTTCTCCTGTCTCAGAGCTTTTTTGTAGGCCCTTAGTTTAGCTTTATATTCGTGCCAATGAGGCTCAGAGCCGAGGCTCTTGGCCTTGTTAAATTGTTTCCGGCATGATTTGCGGAGCGAGTCCAAATCGTAGGACCACCAATGTGGCCTGTGTTTACCGCGTGGTTTTGGCACTGGACAAGCCTGTCCTAGAGCATTTGAGAGCGCCGATGTAAATGTAGTAACAAGATCCTCCAGCTCCTCTACTGATGAGGGGGCTTGTGAGGGCAGTACTGGCAGGTCTCTGTCTAATATTTCATTGTGTAACTGCCAATTAGTGTTACATGGGTTGCGCTTCATGATTGGTTGTTCTACAATAAAGTCTAGAACCATTTCTATGTAGCGGTGGTCGGAGAATGAATGTTCTTCCAGAACCCGCCATTTTCTGACCCACTCATAAGCGCCTTCACTACAGATAGTGAGGTCTATGACCTCCCTGCGGGTCTTAGTGATAAAAGTAGGCTCATTACCCACGTTGCAAATTACCAGGTTAGTTGTTAAGAGGTAATCAAACAGAGACTCGCCCCTGGCATTGATATCGGAGCCCCCCCATTGGACATGGTGAGCATTAGCGTCCGCTCCAATAATAAGATTATCCGTGCAGAAATTTGACACCAGGTCTTTCACCTCCGTTTGTGGTGGGGGTTCTTCGGCGTCGTAGGGCATATAGACCGACGCCACCGTCAGGCGGGTGCTGTCGACCGTTAGACTGATAGCGGTAATATCACCATTGTTGTAGTTAGGTAGGAGAAAGGAGTTCAACTCAGACTTGACCAAAATACACGTTCTGACTTTGCTCTCCTCGCTGGCTCGAATGAGCTTGAAGCCCTTAGTCTCCAATTCGCAGATTCTCGAGCTATTGACCCAGGGTTCTTGGATGAGGACCACATCCACGTCGCCTTTAGAAAGACGACTACTTAAAGCAGCCGAAGCCACTTTAGATTTGTGCAGATTAATCTGAAGCACCACCAACATGAGAGCGCACAGACTTCCCTGCCGTCCTCATATCGTCGAGGTTTGCCCCATCCCGGAGGTTGCCTATCAACGACGAGTTGTTCCGATTAACTGCCCTGTTTCTTTTGAAACATGAACTTTTTTGGTTCAGTGTACTTTTCGCTGCTGCAAACGTACTAAATACAGTCATGTATACATATCGTCGATGGCTATGCAAGACCATCTTTCTACCAGATGCAAAACCACCTATCTGAATGCAATCAAATTTTAAAAGAGAGCAAAAAAATTAGTTTCCTTTTAATCCTATGTATAATCTTGCAACTGAATATTTGTTTCTGTTTTTAAAAGGTTATATTTACCTCAAGTAGATAGTTTTGTTTTTTTGTGATATTATTTTGCCTATAGACGGTGGGTGGTTTTGCAACTAAAATTAAACTATACCTTACATTCGCTTGGTAATTTTCCGATTTTTGTGTAATTTTTTGGTGGAAAGCAAAATTTATAATTTTTATAGATGAAACTCTTTGCCTAGAACGTAGGGTTACTAAATCTAATTTTTGCCATTTTCGTCATTTGGGAGGTTTTGCATCTGGTTGATAGATGGTTTTGCATAGGCATGCAACATAGTATATGCAATGAACATAGTATATGCTCATAAAAGCATTAATACATGCATGTCGTCGGCTTAGAGTGTAAAATTTCCAACGACCAAACAATTTTTTTTCAGTATAGGCCAAAAAACAAAATTAACTTGAACTTTCAGGTTATGGTTCGAGGGCCATGATTGCCTTGAAATATCAAAAATGTAATCATATTCGCTGGCTATTAGCTTGACTTAAACCCAGCAAGTAATACTCTAGGATAGAACAGTAACCGGGCGACAGAAGCTCTATATGTTGGATTTAGCAGCTTTTCTCATCAAACAATTTTTGATATTTGCATATTTATTTTGAGACTTTTCTTTTGTTTGCCAAATGCAGAATCGGCTACTCCTTCGAACCGCATCAAAATTCGATTTTGCTAAGAACGGGATTTTGCAGGTTTACACTCTTAGCCGACGATGTGTACCTTTTTCGTTGCCCTCTTTGAAAAGGCAAATACGAAAGCCGATTCCAGTTTTAGAAATTGATGTAATTTCCTGAAATAATTTGCTTTTAAGGACAAAAAAACTATAATAATATGACTCGAATAATGCAAAAAGTGTTATAAAGAAATGCGCTCAACATAAAAGCAGAAACGAAATCATACTTATACTAATTCATGTATTTAGACGGGACGTGTTTGTCGAAATGTTGTTAGATATGACCGCGTTGAAATGAAAAAGGCATCACAATACCGGAAGGTATGATGGTTTTTAGATGTGCAAGCTAAGTGCGAATGAATGACAGGGAATGAATGGATTGGCGTTTTGCGCCCAGAAAGCAGCGAGTTGTAAAATCGCATTAGAACACAAAAGGAAGCACTTTATGCCACTGATTGCAAGTGCTGTGGTTTGAGCTATTGCTGTGTAAATGTTATGCTTCTCAAACACAGATACACACCAAACCTCTATTTCTTTCGTCTGTTGTCCATCACTCCATTTTACACCCTATATACCCTATGCCGATTTCTCTCCTCCTGACTCTTCTTGTCTGCCTATAGACATTGATTCTTGGGGTAGCGATAATAATGACAATTCATAGTGCTATGTCGCGTCATCAACGAATCACTTTGCTGTCACTTAGTCGTGCTGCTCACAGATTACAGTGGGGAGCGTGCTACATGGTGTGAAAACGGTGGACCATGACACCCCAGCAAATACTACATAGACGAGTAGATATTTTACTCATTCATGAATCCGTCATGTAACGCGTTTTTTTACCGCTCTTTTTGGACTTCAGAAGAAAAGTGTCTGTGAAGAGTTGTATTTTGAGCGTAATTGAGTTAAAGAAAATTATGTTAAAATAAGTGTTGCAGAATTTCCATTTGTTGTCAAAATTTTCTCAACCATATATAAACGCACTGCGTTTTCCGAAGCACAAAAGTTTATACGTAAATATTTGCGCAACTCAATTTAAAGCCTGTACTTGGCTTTCCTGAGACGAAAATGTTAAATTGATTTTCTTTAGTAAATTTTTAAAGTTTAGCTTACTGCGGATGGAAATGAGGACTGAACAAACAAAAGGCCGTATTTCCAGTTTCAACAACTTTTCAGAAACCGAAAAAGAATGTGACAGAGTCAGATGCCACAATTCAAAGTTTTTAAGGGGCGTTAATAAAATAAAACAGCTACGCCAAACTGCGGTAATTATTATTTTTAATTTTTTGTATGTCCAAAACGTAGTTTTTTTAACTTTATAATTTGGTTGAAATAGGCAATTTTATACGAAACCCCAATGGATTTTTTGCGTTGAAATAACTGGGCGAGCTTTATGTAGTGTCTAAGATGTTTACATACCGAAAAACCCAAAAAGTTTAACAAAATAACCTGTTTTTGAAAAAAAAAAATATTGGCATTTTAATGGTTTTCTCGGCCTATCAACATCTACGGCACCAAATAAGCCTCGCCCAGTTGTTTTGATGCAAAAAATCCCACGCACAAATAGTTTTGATTTTGACTGATCAATTTTATAGGAGATTTGGCGTTTTAGTAGTTTCTATTAAATATGTAATGTTGCCTTAACCACCAGTTGCATCAAAATACTGAAAAAGTGAAAAATTGAAATACGGCCTTTTGTTTGTTCAGTCCTCAAATAAGAATTCTGATATGTATATCTTTGAAAATTTATACAACGCACTGTGGTTGGGCTGCCCACATTTTTTAGGGAAACAAGTAAGGAAGTCTAAGTTCGGGTAAACCGACTTCATTAGGTATATTTCCTATACCACCATGAAACCTGTAAACCTAAAGTTATGACCAGTCGAATATTCAAAAATTCCCCCATTAAAAATCCACGGTGCCACGCCCACTTCTAAAGTTTAACATAAAATCACAATACAATGGCCAGGAGAATTTACCTACCAAATTATACTATTTTAGCTATTTACCTTACCGAATTATGTCAATTTATGTGATTTTCGGAATTTTCCATATCGAAGCGTGAAGCGATTTCGGCCAACTTCATCAGGTATACTCCATATAATGGTAGTATACCTTGTGCCAAATTTCATGATTCTACCGTAATCAGTTTAAAGCTACCAGTCGAATTTTCAAAAATTCCTTTCATAGAAGTGGACGATGCCCGTCCACTTAATAAAATTTATTAAAAAACAACAACCACCTATAAAATTACATCATTTAAGCCATTTCAGCCACCGTGATATGTCAATTTATGTGATTTTCGAAATTCGAGAGGGCGTGGTTATCATCCGATTTCGCCCATTTTCAATATCAACCTACCTGGCCCAGAAAGTAACCTGTGTACCAAATTGCACGCAAATACACAGTAAAAAATGAAAGACTACTTTTTTTAAATTTAATACCAAAAAGTATTATTTTAAGACCCTGAAAAAGTTTGGAAATTAAATTTGGAGTAATAGTTTTAAAATAATACCAAAATAATACTAAATCGCTCTCTCTCTCTCAATTTTGGCAATTAAATTAGTTCAAATGGTCTTAAAATAATACCAAAATAATACTCTTTCTCTCAATGAAACGGAAAATGGTATTAATTTAATACTTTTCGGCGTTGTTGTATATAAACACCAAATTGGTATTAAATTTAGACTTTTCTTTTTACTGTGTACCTAAATTTTTACTGAAGTTATGTCAGTTTATGTGGTTTTTGAAATTTTCGATATCGAAAAAGGGGCGTAGTTATCATCCGAAAAATTCATGCAAATATCTAAATTGTTACTCTGGAAATAATGCAAAGTGATCCAAATTGATCCCAAAATTACCCTAATATGACCCCAAAATTACCTCAGAATGATCCCATAATTGTCCAAAATTGACCACAAAATGATTTTAACATGATCCCAAATTGACCCAAAACTTACCCCAATATAACCCCAAAATTATCCCCATACGACCCCAAAAATATACCAATTTGACCCTAAAATAATCCCAAATGATCCCAATATTACGCCAAAATGAACCCAAAATAACTCCAACTTGACTCTAAAATTACCGCAATACGACCCCTAAATGATCCAAAAATGATTCCAATCTGACCACAAAATGATCCCAATCTAATCTAATCTTGGCTTGCGTCTTTTATTAACGCTTAACCGCCTAGCGATTTTGGCCGTTTTGTATCAAACCACGCCAGTCATTCCTTTTTAGCGATAACTGATGCCTATTCGAAACCCCAAGGAAGTTCAAGTCATCCTCCACTTGTTGTTTCCATCTCATTCGAGGCCTACCCCTTCCCATGCTGCCAAATTCGGGTGTCGATAAGAAAACCTTCTGTGCTGGAGCTTGTTTGTCCATTCGCATAATATGACCCAACCAGCGGAGCCTTTGAGCTTTAATCCGCTAAACTATGGTCAGGTCTGCGTAAAGCTCGTACAGCTCATCGTTAAATTTCCTTCGATACTTGCCGTTTGCATCACGGGAAGGACCATAAATCTTCCGCAGAACTTTTCTCTCAAATACTCCAAGGGCCATCTCATCTTCTCTTGACACTGTCCATGATTCCGAACCGTACATCAAGACTGGTATGATGAGAGACTTATAGAGCGTGATCTTTGTTTGTGGAGAGAGGACTTTACTTCTCAATTGCCTACTTAGTCCAAAGTATCACTTGTCGGCAAAAATGATTCTCCGTTGGATTTCTAGACTGATATTGTTTTCGGTGTTAATGCTGCTTCCCAAGTAGAAGAAGTCCCACACCGTTTCAAATTTGTAGCTGTCAACGGTGACTTTGCTGATAAGGCGCAGGTGCGCCGATTCTTTCTTTGAGGACAGCAGATACTTCTTCTTGTCCTCGTTCACCGCAAGTCCACTTTTTTCGCTTCCTTATCCAGTCCAGAGAAGGGAGCGCTTACGGCGCGGTTGTTAAGGCCAATGATATCAATATCATCGGCATACGCCAGCAATTGCACGCTCTTGTAAAAGATTGTACCATTGCGGTTTAGCTCTGCTGCTCGGATTATCTTCTCCAGCATCAGGTTGAAAAAATCCCACGAAAGGGAGTAGCCCTGTCTGAAGCCTCGTTTGGTTCCAAATGGCCCAGAGAGGTTCTTCCCGATTCTGACGGAGCTGTTGGTATTGCTCAACTTCATTTGGCAAATCCGTATTAACTTTGCTGTCAAAAGCGGCTTTAAAATCGAAAAAGATGTAGTGCGTGTGCATTCTTTTATCATGGGTCTTCTCCAGGATTTGGCGTATCGTGATGGTAGACTTACCATCTAACTTGGTCTAAAGCTACACTGATAAGGTCCAATCAGTTTGTCTACGATAGGCTTCAGTCTTTCACACAATACGCTAGAAAGAACCTTGTATGCGATATTAAGAAGACTGATTCCGCGGTAGGTGGAGCGGTTAGCGGGATCGCCTTTCTTGTGGATCGGGCAGAGCACACTTAAATTCCAATCCGGAGACATTCACTCATCTGACCATATTCTGCATAAGAGCTTATGCATGCTTTTTACCAGCTCTTCATCTCCGTGTTTGGCGGGTAGTCCATCTTTTCCAGGCGATATGTTGTTCTTGAACCTGGATATCCTCACTTCATTATATTCAGGTGGTGGGACGACTTTTCCATCGTCATTTCGGCCTCACAACGTCTCCCTGTAGGCAGCGTCCTTTTTGTCCGAGGCAGTGCTGCATTCCTCATCGTACCAGTTGTTCTTGGGGGCTCGCTGAAACCCTATAGTGGCCTCAGCGGCGGTACGTAATGAGCGAGAGTTGTGCTTCCATTGCTGGGTTACATCGTTATGTCGAGGATTGCTC
The DNA here is from genome assembly GCA_964058755.1 of Campiglossa producta. NCBI lineage: Eukaryota > Metazoa > Arthropoda > Insecta > Diptera > Tephritidae > Campiglossa > Campiglossa producta. The sequence goes on along the minus strand of CAXKVI010000005.1, from coordinate 63,137,931 downwards.
ACCGATAGCAGGTGTGATAGTCGAGTGGAGAAAATATCAGCTGTCTGTGTCGTGCGCAGCTTCTCGACGTCAAACTTTCCTTCTGTTACTGTGCGAACTTTCTTCTCTGCACAGAGACGTGTGCGTATCTTGGCTGCAACAAGATAATGGTCCGAGTCGATATTGGGACCACGTAGTGTACGCACGTCCAGATCGGTGGAGCTATGTCTGCCGTCAATCATCACATGATCAATCTGGTTTCTTGTTCTTTGATCAGGGGACAACCAGGAGGCTTGGTGTATTTGTTTATGCTGGAACCTGGTACTACTGATGACCATATTGCGAGCCGCGGCGAAGTCAATCAACCTAGTGCCGTTGTATACTGGTATTTTTCTGACTAGTTTGAGGTTTCGCTGCAGGGGATTAACAAGGCGCCAGAAAAGCAATTGGATATACATAAGCACAGCGTCACATATGAAGACATGCATGGATGAAGGGGGTATGTCGCATTCTCACTCAATTTCTGTTTTTGGCATTGGTGAATAGTGTTTATGCAGATCTATATTTCTGTCTTATCAGAATCTGCCTATCGTGAAAATTGTAGAAGATAATTCATGGATGAAGGGGGTGTAGAGCGCTGTGGCACTCAAACTTCTTGTCTAATTTTTGATGGCTTATATAGGAAGTGCTATATTTTCGTACAAAATAATACTATTTAAATATGTAGAAGTTTACTATACTTTTAAAAGTCCGTTAATATGAGGCTGTTTATCGAATTTTTACATGTCTCGAGAAGACTTTCCTCATCATCCATTTACTTAAAAGTTTTTTATTTGTTTACACTGGCCTTGTCTTTTTAATATTAGCTTTACCGTGATTAGTTTTAGGCCACTCAGTGCGTGACTTAATTCGTTATCTAAAACCATGTACAAAGTATTCTCATTTAGTAGAATAATGTAATCAATACTAAACAGATTTTCGTGAAGTGAACAAGAGCCATCAAACTTAGCTACCTGTTTACATAATCCACTTGTGTACTTACAGGATATAGTTTACTTTTTTGTTTTTGTTTTTTGTTATAGTACCTAAATTGTTTATTGAGGAATATCTAAGAAAATTCTTCAGTGGCCATTGGAATAAGTATGCGTGTGAGGGTTAGCTAAGATTAATAGCGTTTTCTTTTCTCCATGAAAATGTTGCCATTTCGTAGAGCAACATATTTAAAATTTTAACTTCGCCCTGTGAAATCTCTGCACACTTAAAATGTCCAGTCTTCAAAAAACGAAAACACAACCACCATATGAAATGTCAAAACTTTGTATGCCTATCGGTGCTGCTTTATCGGTGCTACTTTAGCGTGGATGATATAAATGCGTTAGAAAGTGAGAGATAGTATACTGTTTTTGTTTGTTATTGCCATTTATCAGGGAAAATAATCGTACCTTCTAGGACAGCGAGGACAAGAAATGTTGCCTTTTTGCAATTTTATAGGGGAGGGTGGTTGAGAAAAGATAATGATGCCCTCTATGAAGGTAATTCCCATTTTACAGCATAACATGACTTTTAAAGAAAACGCTATATGTTTCGTCTAGGTTAAATTCGAAGATAGTGTAGCCAGTTTAGGATAATGCACATTTGTTTTCTAGTTGAAGTTTTATATTATTCGGAAAAAAGTTTCATAGCTCATTTCGGGACTTTTCGCAATGTTTTCCGGACTATTTAAAGAGTTTTTTAGATAATTTAGGGAGTATTTCGGGTTTATTTCTGGAATTTATTTCAAATAATTTTGCGATATTTCCTCCTTTCATTTCGAAAATTTTTTTATACCACTTCTGGCCTTTTTGGTAGCATAATTTTAGAACTATTTCGAAATATTTTAGGGATCATTTCTTTACATTTTCGGGATCACTTCGGAACTTTCCAGGACTACTTCGGACTGTAATGCGATCCTTTCAGGATAATTTCGTGCTAATTTCGGGGATTTCGGTACCTTTTAGCAGCATTTCTGGATTTTTTTGGGACCATTTCGACTTTTTTTGGATCATTTCTGGAGTTTTTTGGACTTTAAATTATTATTTCGGGAATATTTCAATACATTTTGTAAAAGGTTACGCATTGATTTCGAGACCTTTCCGGAATTGGTTTTCGATATAATTTTGGAACTATATGTACATATGTATATAAGTGGTTACTAAAAATTGTCCTAAATAAATCAAATAAAATTCTGCCAAAATGATCCTGAAAACAACCCCGATAAAGTACCGAAAAAATTCCGAACACAATCCCGAAAAATACAAGAAATGAGCTAAAAAAGAAGAAATTTCGTAATGATCCCAGAAGCCATCCCGAAATGGTCAAATTAATAACTTCCAAACTTTATTTTGACAAATAAACTGCAGACTGGACTAGTATATTTTCCCATTGGCAGTCATTTGGCGGTAGTGAAATGAATACTGTAAACTTAAGTTATGGCGATTTCGTTTCATCCAAAAAAAGGCGCATTTTTGTTACACTCTTCAATTTTCCGTTTTCGTTTGCAAAATGAAGGTAAAACGTCAAACAGAATATGTTTCCGTTTCCTAAAAATATACAATTCAGGAGTGTTTTCACACTTTTTACCCTCAGAAGCTTTGACAGGGTGCTGGTGCACTGAAAATCGATTTTTCGATCAAACGAAACCAGCATTAGTAAAATATCTCAATCTTGAATATGCATCACGTATCAAACGCACCTACACGCTGCTCAGTCGGCCATCTTGAATACGTCCGTGGTTGCACCAATATACAGTTTTTTTTTTTAAATCACACCAGCGGTAAAGGTAGAGTATGGTGGCAATTCTGTGGCAACTTATGACGTAGTATTCGGCTGATTTTGTCAAAACAGGCAAATTCATTCTAACGGTATCGTTTTTGGCACAATCTTCTCTCTTTGGTTCATGCTTATATTCCTTAGAAACGAGGATTGTTTTTGTCTGCACAGTATCCGATGAGTATACGAAACTTTATTAAGTAAATAGTAGATAAATCTGCTTTAGTTTAAAAGTTAATGTAAACATATTAATTCAAAAACTATCGAAATGCAGTAAATAAAAGCATTCATATAAAAGACGGTAAATATTTGCTTGCGAAAGCTGCAGCGAAACTCTGTACCGAATACAAATATGCATAGAACGTTTTTAGATACTGAAAGTTCTGTTTGGGCTGCCTCAGTAGGATGGCATGTGTACTCAGCACATAACCATAGTGACCTACAAAATAAATATTTTACACGATTGAATACGAACTGTGGTGTGTGGTCGCGAATACCTACAGCTCAGCAGTCAAGTGCGAAAACACCATGGCTGACTGTGGTGAGAGTGTGTATCATGGCGTCTGCGTATCCTCAAGGGGATTGCGACACATGTGCACATTTGCGAAACTGAATAGTGATGTTTATAAAACTTTGTAGTCGTTTATCTTTGCATGCTGTGTGAGTATTGGAATTTTTCAAGCTTATACCAAACATTGAATCGAACTTGTGAAATAGCACGCAGTTAGTAGGAATTTCAAACAGACATAGTCGGCTAACTATTTGTTTTCATACCGGCAACTGGTGCTTTTAACATAGGGATATCCCTATATGTGTCTGAGTGTTTGTAAATATGTTTGTGCTAGTTGGTGCCTGTATACATATATTTCTTGTATTTTTTTGCAGTTGTCGCATTTTTCAAAAGTTTTCAAAATTGTATCTAGTTTTTCGTAGTTTCTTCACAATCTCAACATTTAAAGTTTTTTATTGACTTCAAACTTTCGTTATGTCCATTCTGTTTGGTAAATAACTATCGAAAGTTTGTTCCGATTACTCACAGCGCCCACCAAAATAAAGAAACATAAAAGCTGAGAAATACAAGTTTTTTAACAAAATATTTACTTCTGAACAATATTTTTTTAACTAAATTCATAGATTTGTCTGAATAAAAGTTCATAGAACGGCTGTAGACATGAATAACCAAACCATTACCATACCATTACCATACCATTACCATACCATTACCATACCATTACCATACCATTACCATACCATTACCATACCATTACCATACCATTACCATACCATTACCATACCATTACCATACCATTACCATACCATTACCATACCATTACCATACCATTACCATACCATTACCATACCATTACCATACCATTACCATACCATTACCATACCATTACCATACCATTACCATACCATTACCATACCATTACCATACCATTACCATACCATTACCATACCATTACCATACCATTACCATACCATTACCATACCATTACCATACCATTACCATACCATTACCATACCATTACCATACCATTACCATACCATTACCATACCATTACCATACCATTACCATACCATTACCATACCATTACCATACCATTACCATACCATTACCATACCATTACCATACCATTACCATACCATTACCATACCATTACCATACCATTACCATACCATTACCATACCATTACCATACCATTACCATACCATTACCATACCATTACCATACCATTACCATACCATTACCATACCATTACCATACCATTACCATACCATTACCATACCATTACCATACCATTACCATACCATTACCATACCATTACCATACCATTACCATACCATTACCATACCATTACCATACCATTACCATACCATTACCATACCATTACCATACCATTACCATACCATTACCATACCATTACCATACCATTACCATACCATTACCATACCATTACCATACCATTACCATACCATTACCATACCATTACCATACCATTACCATACCATTACCATACCATTACCATACCATTACCATACCATTACCATACCATTACCATACCATTACCATACCATTACCATACCATTACCATACCATTACCATACCATTACCATACCATTACCATACCATTACCATACCATTACCATACCATTACCATACCATTACCATACCATTACCATACCATTACCATACCATTACCATACCATTACCATACCATTACCATACCATTACCATACCATTACCATACCATTACCATACCATTACCATACCATTACCATACCATTACCATACCATTACCATACCATTACCATACCATTACCATACCATTACCATACCATTACCACACCATTACCATACCATTACCATACCATTACCATACCATTACCATACCATTACCATACCATTACCATACCATTACCATACCATTACCATACCATTACCATACCATTACCATACCATTACCATACCATTACCATACCATTACCATACCATTACCATACCATTACCATACCATTACCATACCATTACCATACCATTACCATACCATTACCATACCATTACCATACCATTACCATACCATTACCATACCATTACCATACCATTACCATACCATTACCATACCATTACCATACCATTACCATACCATTACCATACCATTACCATACCATTACCATACCATTACCATACCATTACCATACCATTACCATACCATTACCATACCATTACCATACCATTACCATACCATTACCATACCATTACCATACCATTACCATACCATTACCATACCATTACCATGGTATTCGTTTATTTCCTAACTCGCCTTTATAGAAGAAGGTAGACCATTTATTTAGTTGAAGAAAGCCAAATTCTGAACAATGGCGTTGTTTAACCATTTATTCAAATAGGGTTATTTTCCACTCCCCCCTCAATATACATACAATTTCAAACTTCTGGTAACCTAATTGAGCATTTATTCACTTTTTTATGTAATTAGTTAATTTGCCCAACTAATAAACTAAACAGCAGTTTTCTCAGCAGATTATATATAAGAAATTTTCAAGGACTGAAACCGAAACCGTAACCGTAACCCTAACCGATTAAAACCGATTCATTTTTCAAAACCGAAACCGAAACCGTAACCGTTATTTTGATCTGGAAAAGACCGAAACCGAAACCGTTTCAAAAGCCGGAACCGGTTCCAAACGGTTTGGAATTTTTTCAATACCTTACTTCTGTGAGTGGGCACATAGGTACTTCCTTTTACAAACAAATACCCTGAAAGTTTACATGGAAGATTGTCGAGCCACGTTTTGACATCAGTATCAAAATTCTGAAAGAGGAAGTTTGACTATAGTTGAATGAAGCGATCGAAACAAATTTACGAGATCCAGATTTCAGGCTTGTCTCGGAAAGCGCCACTAATTTTAATGTTTTTAACAACTTATACATTTCATTTGGCTTCCATTTTAATATTTTTTTAATAAAAAAATAGAGTTAACTTTAGGAATTTGTTTTGCAGAAATTTCATCCATGCATAGCGTTAATAAATGTATTATTATATTGGAGAAATCCCATCATGGCCGCAGGAAAAAAGTTATGAAAATTCAGACCTATTTCGTAGCTACATAGGTAGTTGAGTATTTTAGTAGTAACATTTTTTGTCGTGTTTTTATTTGGAAACCGAAACCGGAACGAATCCGTAACCGAAACCGAAATAAATTTTGAAGAATTCGTTCGGAACCGAAACCGAAACACGTTGCAAAAACCGAAACCGAACCGGAACGTTATTTTAACCGGTTTCAGACCTTGGAAAATTTTTTGGACGTCAAAACCATCCTATATCTTCAAATTCAGTTCGATAGCTCTTTGGAATGAGGCTATCGTCCGTCTAAGACAAAAGCTAGACTTTTCCACTAATTGAAGTGATTTAATTTGCCACAATCTTAACAGGACACTTAACTTGTTTGTTGTTGTATGAAATAGTTTCGCTAAATTAATTTGTCTCCTGGGCGCCATTATAAGTTAACTTAACATACAATTTATGAGCTTCTTAAACAAATACAATTGTCACAAGTACACACACATAAATATATTGCTCTTCATTCCCAATTGGAAATTCTTACATATAACAATTACGCAAAGGCTAAAAGTTATTGTTCATTCACTGAGGACAGTTGAGAAATCTTAAGTTCTTCAAATACGTCACATGTTAGTGGACTCAAAATTAAAATATCTACATAACTCAGTGTAAAAATACTATATATATGGGTTTTTGTACCCAGCGTACTAGTACTAGTACAGGGGTATATTAATTTTGTTCACATAATGGTAGTATGTAACGGCGCAAAATAATCGAGATAGATATAGAGTTCCATATATGAAAGTTCTTAGGCTGAAAAGAGGAGTTGAATAAGCCATGTCCGTCCGTCTGTCCGTCCGTCCGTCTGTGTACACGATAACTTGAGTAAAAATTGAGATATTTGGTCGTAACTTTTAAATTGAATACGACAGCACGATGGAATTTCGCACAAAGCATACTAGTATCATTGGGAGTATACCTGATGAAACTGGAAAAAATCGCTCTCCAACCACGCCCACTTTCGATATCGAAAATTTCAAAAATCACATAAATTGACATCATTCGTTAACGGAAATGGCTAAAATGATATAGTTTGGTAGGATGAACCCCCTAGACATTCTATTATGATTATTTTGATACATTTTTAAAAGTAGGCGTGGCATCACCCTTTTTTCAGGGAGGCATATGTGAAAATTTCACGTGTCATATTTTTAACCTGATTACGGTAGAACGATAAAATTGGTAAAAGGTATACTAGCATAACAGGGTGCATACTTGATGTAATTTGACGAAATCGCTTCCCGACCACGCCTACTTTCGATATGGAAATTTTCGAAAATCACATAAATTGATATAATTCGATAACGGAAATGGCTAAATGATATAGTTTGGTAGGATGAACCCCCAATCATTATATTATGATTTTTTTATAAATGGTTAGATGTGGGCGTGGCAATGCCCACCTTTAAGGGAGGCATTTTGAAATATTCGACTTTCGACTAATGAAATTTGGCACAAACATACAAGCAATATAGGTGATGAGATTGGACTAGATCGCTTCCCGATCACGCCCACTTTCGATATGGAAAATTTCGAAAATCACATAAATTGACATAATTCGGTAAGAGAAATAGCTAAAATAGTAAAAACTTTAGGTAAATCCTCCTAGGGCCTATATCTTTGTTATCCCGTTCCGAAAATTACCGCTGGGTATTTTATGTTCGGTTCACCCGAACTTAGACTTCCTTACTTGTTTTCTGTTGTCTTATTTGCTACACACATATGAGGAGCTTAAAACCAAAACGTAATAAATATATATTGGATTAGTGTACATTTATTGCATTTTGGTTTGAAGCTCCTCATATCGTCTTGCAGCTACAAATTATAGAATTTTAAGACAACCTCGATCAAGATCGATTCTTCTACTTAATTTCCAACTCAAAAGTAGTTTTCTTAAGAATGAATAAAAAAGTCTTAATGGCAGGGGCTATTAAAGTGTTTGTCACAAATGTCACTTACGCTGTCTCTGAGATGTCAATTACGTTGTTTTGCATAATCACCGACGATATGTATAAATTCTCTGAATATTTTCGGGGTAACCATGTTTCAGATAAATACAAATTAGCTCTTGCCTTTCCCCAATTTTTGGTACCTACGCTAACAGTATTCCTTTATATCTAACTTTTCCCAATTACATAATAAAATTTCCTGTGAGTATTAGTATTATAAGTGGGTTCTCTGTCTATCCTTATATCCACGAGAGCATACACATAATTTTTGCCAGTAAAAGCTCGTTCGTGGCTCAAAGCTATCAATTTAATTTGCCTAATTGACGAACCAATCGACAAGGATGCAAAAAATTATAGTGAACGTGGAAACTGCAAATGAAATGTGTTCAACACACAAACAGATAGTTTTACCTAGCAAAAAATGGTAGCCCCTATTACGTCCTACAGGCCACACGAAAGCTTCTTTCCAAAAACCTAACATGTGTCTCAACTTACTCCGACAGTCAATATCAAACAGCGATGAAATTACTGATTTCATTCAATTGCTGGGTCAACCAAATCGTTCTAGCGACAGTCAAAGGGGGTGTTTGTATCGCAGTAAGCCGGAGCCATATCCGTCAAAGGATCATTTTTGGGCTTAAAGACAATACCTAAGAACGTTTTCATTAAAATGAATAAGCCTTATATAAGTATTAAATTTTTTGGTGCTTGTCATTTTCACAATTAATACATGCTAAAGTAGAGAGATATATGAGCTCCCTAAAGCACAAGTGGTATAAGTCCATCTTTTCTCGAACTGAGATATTCAAGGTTTTGTGTTGTCAACAAATAGGGCAGTAGCGGATTAACCCTTAGGCAGAATAGGCAACTGCCTATAGGCCCCGCATAGACCCGAGGCCCCGTCAGCCCACAAAAAAAAAATAATACCTATTCTAATGAACGAAATCTTTATTTGAAAATTGGTATGCAATTTTCTTACAACAATGTTGAAGCAATTCACGATTAAATGCACATGAGTCGACAAACTCAATCAAAATGCACACAATAAACGAAAAAAAAACCGTGCAAGAAGCGACTACAAGACGGACAACGTGCGCTGGAATAAATGATGAATCGCTTCACGGAGAGCCATCTATTAAGTATCGAATAGTAGAACTAATACTAGCTATATTTGGCAACATATTGTAGGTATCTTAAAGTTAAAGGCGGGTAGCACTACACTACACGGGGTGTAAAAGTAGGTCGCCTCCCAGTTGGTGCACCCTGGGTAACGCTAAATGACCTACATAGCCTGCACGGCTAGTTTAGTTTCTTGTATTGCCGGATCTACGAGAACGGTACCAGTACTTGTGCTGTACCCATCGTGCCGAAACGACCCGGGCCGTTTTCTTATATCGACCCGGCCAAGAGCAATACACTCGAGGTGACCCTGTCTGACATTTAGTCAGGGCTACACCTCGTTACAACAACAACAACAACACTACACGACAAAGTATTCTTTTCATGTATCCTTATGGAGCATCGTATACCTAGTGACAGCAGCATATCGTCTTGTCATGTAGCGCTGCTAGGTGTAGGCGCTTTGTTTATCTTAAGGAATTATCGAACAGACCCCAGGACAAAAACGGTTTGTTTCATTTAAAAATCATTTTAGTTAATCCAGGCGATAGGTATTTAATAAGGTTAAATATGGCGTTTTGCATGTATGTATAGGAGAATTTCTATCTTTTATTGATTACATGTTAGCTTGATTTTAAAGCTTCAACGAGCCTATTGCTGGTCGTGCGCCATTTTGATTTTATGCGACTTCGTTATTGAGCATTTTGTATTCACTACAAAAAATGCCAAAATTTTACTTCACTGTCAAATAAACCATTTTCATCCATTTGGTTTTTTTTTTCTTCGAAAAATGCAATCTATGGGCCCGACAGGCCTCGAAAGTGTTAATCCGGCATTGAATATGGGTTACACTTGATTTCACAAGTTAGTTCTGCTATTTATACGGTTTCTACGGGAGCTAGGAGTTACCCCGTTAGCGTGTTATATAGAACACATTTTTCCCTACATAGCGCCATACCTAACTAAAAAAAAACGAAAATCGGACTTATACCACTTGTGCTTTAAACGGCTCATATAACATACAAATATACAAAAATGAGTTACAATCAATTATTTTGTTTTGTTTCGTATAGTGATTATCGTTGGTACATTTGCAATTGGAAATATTAAGTTTCGCCATTGCTAAAGGCAATATTTTTTCTCATACCCGCTCGTTGTTCGATCCATTCAACGATTAGTTTACAGACCCACAATACTTTTACACTGCATAATTGTGACCGCACGTGGCCAATTAAAAGGATAGAAGAACGAAATATTGCTACAGGACGAAAAGAAAACAGAGCGCTGTTATGCGGCTATTAAAACAGATCGGGGAGGGAACTGTGAGTTGTTGCAACAACAGGGAATTTGTTCTAAAATAAACTTTCAATGTGGTAAATATAAATATTGTGGCTTGGTTTGGTTGCCTAGTAGTAATATAAATGAAAAAGGGACGATTGCATTTTGGAGAATGTCGTTAGTGGTGTCTCATCACTACTTTAATTCTATATTCGGTTATACTACAATCGCTAGAAAGTTCAATCTAGTATCTTCAAAGTGATTTAATCACTCAGTCACCTACTTCGGTCTAAAGCCAAACTTACCAGTTTAATAACGAGGAAGTCTTAAAAACCTTTCTTAAAACACCAGCTTTTTGCTAGATGCTATATCAAATTGGATTTGTCTGTTTATTTAATATTCTCTATGTGACCTGCATGATTTATGTATGGTACAAATTGCATAATATATCGCTTAATACAAAATTCCTTAGAGTGGAATCTAATTAACCACCTTTGCTATATATTGTTCTGACAGCAGCCAGACTGACTACATAGTTACATGAATTATTTAGTTACAATTTGTGTCACTTGTGTGAACATACTTACGTGCGTTTACTTATGTGTCTGTCTACTTGCTGTAGTATCTATATTTACATACAAGGTCACACAGTTTAATAATACAACTTAGAATATTTTAAATTTAGAACGTCAAGTATTTTATCATTTATCACAGAGACTTCTAGTGAGTGAATAACTTTTAACAACTACTTAAAGTAGAGAGTGAAGAACTTTAATACAACCAATTCAAGCTCGTTAACAAAAGTTAGAGAAACCAAACCGAAATCGGCTAACGTTGTGTAGCAGGGGCGCAGCCAGAAGAAAATGTTTGGGGTGGTTTTTACTTTTTCCTTTTTAATTTTTTCCTAGCACAACTATTTACAAAATTATTTTTGGGAGTGCCACTAAATCCCCGAAAACAAAATCCCCAAACACATAATACCCAGCTTTTAAAAAATCCCCAAAAAAATTACCCCCAAAATCAAAATCTCCAAAATGAAAATCCCCAAATCCAAAAACCTCAAAACAAAAATCCCCAAATCCAAGATCCCCAAAACAAAAATCTCGAAGCATAAAATCCCCATGTTTTGAATATACAAGATTACCGTGTAAAAAAGTTATTTGGGGTTAAAAGTAGAGAAAAATAGAAAATAACCTCAAATCTGGATTTTTCTTGACTTCCGCCCTGAATAACTTTTTTCGCACAAATCGGATTGATGGGAACTTTTACAGTTTTGTTCCAGAGGGTGAACCTAAGCTCCTGACAAAAAAATTGGCTCTGTGGTATTTTTTGTTTTACAAGATAAACTAAATTTATTTTTATTTTTTAAAAAAAATATAGAAAAATAGGGAAACATACAAAGAAAAAAGTAGTGTCATACGGGCATAAGGAAATATCTCAAATTAAGTGGTTTGAGATGGGACTGAACTACAGAATACAGCTATAAAACAAAAAGCGTATTAATTAAAAAAAAAATAAAACACATTATATAAAATTTAAAAAAATATTGAGCATAGATAAGGCATTGAACTCACGCCCTGCGTGGTAACCAAAGACTCTATCCACGTGGATAATGCTCTATATTAATTTCAATGGCAAAATAGCCAACACATTACCTGCAGACCCAATAGTTCAATACCCATTTTAAATCGCCGCGATTTTCAACCTAATTTGAATTTATTTCACACATAAAATGTGAATTTCGCGTTGGGGATTTTGATTTTGGGGATTTTGATTTTGGGGATTCTGAGTTTGAGGATTGTGAATTAGGGGATTTCGTTTTTGGGGATTTTGATTTGGGGATTTTGTTTTGGGGATAATGTGGTACACCCAATTATTGTATAGCGTTAGTCAGGAGTAGCGTAAAGAAAGCATTTAAAAAAGATAATTATACACATATATATTAGACTGGACCAAAAATTCAAAATTTCGTTTTTTTTCAAAAATTATATTGATTTTGTTTTTAAGAAAGGTGAAAAAAATTACTGTAATTTTTTTAGATTTTTAAATTAATGTCTAAAGGTCTATCATCGCTAGTTTAGATTTTACAGACGTTGCACACTTATGACCCTGTATCTTAGGCGTATGGATGTAACAGCCATGGATTGCGTCAATATGGATGTAGCATGTGACACCCCTCTTATGCAAACGGCCCAAAAGCTTAGGCCCCTGTTATGGAATTGACATTTTTCGATTTTCATGCAATCGAAATTTTTGCAAACATGTCATGAAAAGTAGTTTTCACATATACAGTTTTATATCTCAGGGGTGGTTTAAACCCCCTGTTTCTGTTGAAATCGAAGACTGATTATATGAAAATGAATTAACTCCTCATTCAGAAAAACCGTTCTAAAATCAAGCATACACATTTATGATTTCGTGCTAAGATGAAGAATAAATAAAGACTAGGTGGACCCGTGCGCGCCTTGCGCAAAAAAAAAACAAATGGTTTGAAATCGTTTACTTACGTCATACAAACTTATGTAAAATTTTCGGAAATTTGATAAAAATCAATCGATTTTTTCTATAAATATGACCCAGTGCCCACATATATTTTTTTACGAAACTCCCTTAACTACAATATTTGACGTAAAAATAAAATCATTTGTAATTTTTTGTTTGAATGTCGCTTGGGCTGAAGAAGTTATATCTTGGAATCGCCTGACTCTAGAAAATGCCACATACAACTGTCCGTGTGAAAACACTGTGCTAGGTTAATACAAACCGGCTTTATAAAATGTTTGGCCTTGGGCTTTGTTGATAGTCATAGCGAAAGCTACTTTTAAGGGAAACTGTTTCCTAGTAATCTGGAATGGTATTGTTGGATCTGAAGGAGTTAGTTTAACTCGTGGTATTATAGCAATTTTTCCGAACCGATTAATTTGACACTGATTGCGTTCTCGCCTAAATAACTGACGACCATCCTGGCACCATTTATAAGTCCTTCTTTGGCATTAAGATTACGAATCAACATTACGATTGCTTATGTGGAGGTAAGGCGGAAGGATTTAGATAGTTAAGATAGTTGGATAATACTCGGCATTATTAGTTTCATTTTACCAGTCCAGCGCAGTGTTGCCACTCACATTTTTTTTTGTGCCAAATCATATTGTTAATCATTACTAAACCAAAGAGTCCAAGTCAACCGTTTTTAGAATTTATGTATGTCTGTCTGTCTATCTTTCTGTCTGTCTGTCAGTCTTTCTGTCTGTATGTTTGTGGTCGTATCACTCGAAAACTCGTGAATGGATTTAAATGAAACATTCACTATTGTATTATTAGACGTTCAACTTGAAATTTAAGACATCCCTTATTTCGATAACTCGACCGGTTTCAGAGTTATCATATTATACCATATTGTACGAACTCATGTTTGGTCGACCCTGCTCCACGTATTGGTCGATAACTATAAAACCGGTCGAGTTGTCGAAATAAGGGATGTCTTAAATTTTTAGTTAAACCTCTATTAATACAATGGTGAAAGTTTGATTGATATGACCACAAACATACAGAAGGACAGACAGAAAAATAGACAGACCGTCAAACAAAAATTCTAGAAACGGTTGATTTGGCCTATATTGGCTTAGTAATGATTAACACTTTGAGTTATTTTTTTGAATATCTCATCGACCTGTTAAAATTCTACTAAAAGGAGGGATGTTGAAGTTACAAAACAAATCATTAAAAATACAGTTTTCACTAGAGCTTGGTAATATTTAGCTTAAAGTGTTGGTAATTATACACACTAATTTTAGGAAAAAAATGTTCCTAATTTTTGCAACTTCGCAAAAAAAAAACACTTTTAAAATCAAATTATTTTCAAAAATTGTAAAAATTTTACAAGGTTTAGACTTTGGCTTGCTATTGCTAAGCGATGGTTTGGTCCACCCTTGTATATTATACGTCGTTAGAAGCGTATTTTAATTTCCTTTCGAACGAGATATTGATTAGGTCCATCGCTTTTGCAACATTTGAGAAAATAATTTTTTAATGAAGTGATACCTGAAAAAAAAACACAGAATTACCGATATCTCGAAAATCTGCCCATACAAAAATTTGTAAAAATATGTTTTGTCCTTAGCATGTCAGTGCCAATTCACCGTGAGAGAAAATTGTAGCATAAAATATACATTTTTAGTAGATATTTGTAGGCAACTGTGACAATGGCTGTCGACAGTTGCCTCTGACGAAATTGCCTTGACTATAACGAAATAATTATAAATAGATTTATCAAAATAACTGGCAGTGTAATTTTGCAAACTAAATAACGAAAAAGATGTTTGAATGTTTCTTATTGAAGATTAGCTCGAAAATTGTTTATACCTGCTGTACTTTTTACTAGTACTAGGGTATTCTTATTTTTGATGTTACCAAATTTTTATGAATTTTTATACTTAGAGAAAACTTACAAAGATTTACACAGCGATGGATACCATGACGCGTTTCGGACTTTCCAGGGTCCACATCAGATGGCTATTCGAGCTAAGCTCCAATAAGAAACATTCATAATTGATACATAAGTACACACTATAGGTAGAGCAAACCAATAATACACAAAAAATTGGTATGAAGGAATGCAAATTAAAAACCTCAGTGTGCTTCTGTATAAATATGCACGCCTAATAATATACTCATATTCCGTGTATCATATGGAAAATATGTCGCGGCCTTATGTCTAAAGGTATGAAATTGGCACGCTTATAAGAAAGTTGACTTAGAAATACTACAGGGCATCGTAGCTGATTTGTTATAAGCAATTGCTTTAACCGCTTCGGTGCAGACACAGTACTTCTGTGTCCGAAAAGCCATCTGATGTGGACCCTGCAAAGTCCGAAACGCGTCATGGTATCCATCGCTGTGTGAATCTTTGTCAATTTTCTCTAAGTATCAAAATTCACGAAAAAGATTTTTGTTTGTATTTTTAAATAGAATTCTGCAACAAAATAAAATAAACCTGTCAATAAAATGAAATAGGCCAGAGGTCATGAATTCATACATACATATTTTTAGTAGGTGTTTCAACGTTTTATTGTCATTTAATTGATTTATGTTTTCTCGTAAATTAAACAAATTTTAATTAAAAGTGTAAAATGATATGAATAGCCATAATAAATAGCAATTAATTTTATTTGTTCTACATCTTTTATTTTCATTGTTGTACATATGTTAAACTCAGTTTAACATAACCAATGCATGGTAACTTTCAATATCTAAAAACTATATAGACTGCAACAACAGCGAGTCTTATCTATAAATATTAAAAAGCAATTTATACAATTTGTAGCTTGTGCAAGTGGGATTTTGTGTTATAAATGAGAATATTAATTCAAATTGATAGTTGAAAGTGTGTATATACACGAAGTACAAAAACAATTTTAAACTTTTTTTTTGTTGGAATAGAAATAGCACGAGATCTTAATTTATCATGGATTAGTTTTTCTTCGAAATATCGAACTATTTTAATTGAAAGACTTAGTTGCTCCGTACTTTAGTTCAAAAGCTCTGAGAAGAACGCATAAAAATGAATATATAGTTTGTACGTGACAACAAAATACTGCAACTAGTGAGATACAAGAAGTGTAGCATTTCATTGTTGCATTTTCATCAGATATTTTCAATTAACCATATCCCATACATATACATGCCTGCTGGAGCATACATTTTCCTAGTTGGTAATATTTAGTTGCTGTATGTATGATTATTATACCCAGCTGTACTTGTACTAGTACAGGGGTATTATAACTTTGTTAGGATAACGGTTGGTTGTACAGGTATAAAGGAATCGAGATAGATATAGACTTCCATATATCAATATGATCAGGATCGAAAAAAAAATTGATTGAGCCATGTCCGTCCGTCCGTCCGTCCGTCCGTCCGTCCGTCCGTCCGTCCGTCCGTCTGTCCGTTAACACGATAACTTGAGCAAATAATGAGATATCTTCACCAAATTTGGCATGCGTACTTATTTGGGTTCAGAATAGATTGCTATTGAAAATGGGTAAAATCGGACCATAACCACGCCCCTTTTTCGATATCGAAAATTTCGAAAAACGTATAAAATGGGTTAATTCAATATTAGAAGCAGCTACAATGATAAAATTTGCAATATGTATTGATTTAGATGTTCTAAGGCCGATTTTATAAAAATTTTTGAAAAGGGGGCGTGGTACCGCCCACGTATATTTGAAGAAATTTTAAAATTTTGACTCTTAATAACTTCAGAACAGTTTATGCTAGTATAACGAAATTTCGTAGAGGACATACTATTGTTGTGGTAAATTCAGCTATAGAAAATAAACGAAATCGCTTCGCGACCACGCCTACTTTTTCATAAAAGTTATATTGAAAGGAGGTGGAAATATTGAAAAGTCCATATCTAATTAACTGATTTCGCTATAATAATATAATTTGGTACATACATCAACTTTCATATTCTTTACATAATTTTTTCAAAATTTTGGAAAGTGGGCGTGGCACCGCCCACTTATGAGTCAAGCAATTTTTAAATTCGACTGCTAACAACTTCAGAACGGTGTGAGATAGATTTACGAAACTAGGTACCAGGCATGTTATGTTTATGTAGAGTACTACCACAGAAAATAAGAAAAATCGGTGAACGATCACGCCCACTTTATGTGCACAGCTGGGTATGTAATGTTCGGTTTCACCCGAACTTAGACTTCCTTACTTGTTTTTTCTACAAATTAGTACCCCATGTTACAGGAATGTAACAGCCATTTATACTTTTTCTCTCTCTGCTATCGTTCATTTATTTTTCTTGTTATTCTTTCGTCTTACATTGGTATTTGCACGAGTTATCTACTTTTGTTGTTAGGGGTACCTATAACTTTGTTTTGTCATTGTTATTTATATCGTTTGTTTTTGTTCCACTTTCGCTCATTTCAGTTGTGTTGCTTGCTACTTTTTAATTGATTCTAATTATTTGGCCGGATTATTTAAGACGTACTGCACTTGCCAGGAAGTTTAAAAGCCTAAAAAAATGATTTTCCTTTTCATCAACTAACTTAAATCGATAATATTTTAGTCCAAGATATGACTTAGAAAATTTGGCTCAGTTCAGAAACTATTAGGACGCACCTGATCTAAAAGCTATGGTCCTTAATTAACAAAACCTTGTTTGCCCAGGACAAACCTTTTTTTATACCCAGCGCACTAGTACTAGTACTAGTACAAGGGTATATTAACTTTGTTCACCTAACGGTTGTATGTAACGGCACAAAATAATCGAGATAGATATAGAGTTCCATATATGAAAGTTCTTAGGATTAAAAGAGGAGTTGATTAAGGCATGTCCGTCCGTCTGTCCGTCTGTCCGTCCGTGTACACGATAACTTGAGTAAAAATTGAGATATTTGCACGAAATTTTGTACACAGGTTACTTTCTGGTCAAGGTAGGTTGCTATTGAAAATGGGCGAAATCGGATGATAACCACGCCCCCTTTTTCGATATCGAAAATTTCGAAAATCACAAAAATTGATTTATCTCGGCAGCTGAAATGGCTAAAATGATATAATTTTATAGGTGAACCCCCCTGGTCATTCTCTTATGATTTTTCCATAAATTTTTTATAGTGGGCGTGGCACCGCCCACTTTTAAGGGAGGCATTTTTGAAAATTTGAATGGTCGTAACTCCTAAACTGATTACGATAGAATGATTGAATTCGGCACAAAGCATACTAGTGTCGTTGGGAGTATACCTGATGAAACTGGATAAAATCGCCTTTCAACCACGCCCACTTTCGATATCGAAAATTTCGAAAATCACACAAATTGACATAACTCGGCAGCTGAAATGGCTAAAATGATATAATTTTATAGGTGAATCCCCCTGGTCATTCTCTTATGATTTTTACATAAATTTTTTATAGTGGGCGTGGCACCGCCCACTTTTAAGGGAGGCATTTTTGAAAATTTGACTGGTCGTAACTTTTAAACTGATTACGATAGAACGATGGAATTTGGCACAAAGCATACTAGCATCGATGGGAGTATACCAGATTAAATTGGATAAAATCGCCCTCCAACCACGCCCACTTTCGATATCGAAAATTTCTAAAATCACCTAAATTGACATAATTCGATAACGGAAATCGGTAAAATGATATAATTTTATAGGTGAACCCTTCTGACCATTACATAATGATTTTTTGATAAATTTTCTAAAGTGGGCGTGGTCCCGCCCACCTTTAAGGGAGGCATTTTTGAAAATTCTACTAGTCGTAACTTTTAAACTGATTAGGGTAGAAGGATGAAATTTGGCACAAAGCATACTAGTATCGTTAGGGGTATACCTGATGAAATTGGAAAAATCGCTCTCCAACCACGCCCACTTTCGATTTCGAAAATCACATAAATTGACATAATTCGGTGACAGAAATGGCTAAAATGATATATTTTGGTAGGATGAACCCCCTAGTCTCTCCATTACGATTTTTATTCCCAGCGCACCAGTGCTAGTACGAGCGTATATTAATTTTGTTCACATAACGGTAGTACGTATATAGAGTTCCATATATGAAAGTTCTTAGTTTGAAAAGAGGATTTCATTCAGGCATGTCCGTCCGTCTGTCCGTCTGTGTATACGATAACTTGAGTATAAATTTAGAGAAAATGGGCGAAATCGGATGATAACCACGCCTCTTTTGTCGATATCGACAATTTCGAAAATCACACGAAGAGACATATCTCGGTAGCTGAAATGAATAAAATGATATAATTTCATAGGTGAATCTCTCTTATCATTCTACTTTTAATACCCGGCGTGCGTTGCTACGCCAAAGAAAATCACCTGAATAAGATTTTACCATTTTTACCATTTCTCGGAAGTTACATTATCTCATATTTTATCAAGGTGAAACGCCAGCTACACGCTAAATATCAAGCTCATCGAGTCATAAATATGATTGTTTAGAATATATCGGGCCCTGATAAACTTCCTGGAAGAAAACTTTTCCCACACTTTAACCTAAGCTTAACGCTACCTACATATCAAATTTAAAGTTAATCCAACCATCTATACGATACTTTAATCTAAGCATAACGCTATCTACATACCAAATATCCAGTAAATCCAGCCATTTATACGATATTTTCGAATAGGGCGGTCCCGGGTCCACTTCCCATAAAAAAAAATTTACAGAAACACTCTCCAGGCTCCTACTAATCTATCCCCAAAATTTCAACAAAATCGCCCGAGTAGTTTTGGAGTCCATAAGCCACATACATACATACATCCATTTTTATATGTATAGATTATGATTTTCGACTGGACTTTTAAACAAATTATGGTAGAACGATGAAATTTGGCACAAATCATGCTAGTATTGTTGGGAGTATACGTGTGGGCAGTGGTTAGTGGCTTAGTTTGGATTATCTGCCTTTAAAAAATATTATAAAAGGTAGTTTCTGAAAAGTCTCTTCAATAAATTTACATTTATGTTGAATTCGTAGACTGAATATTTCATCATCGGATGAAGATTGTTATACCCAGCTGTACTTGTACACAGGGTATTATAACTTTGTTAGGATAACGGTTGGTTGTACAGGTATAAAGGAATCGAGATAGATATAGACTTCCATATATCAATATGATCAGGATCGAAAAAAAATTTGATTGAGCCATGTCCGTCCGTCTGTCCGTCCGTCCGTCTGTCCGTTAACACGATAACTTGAGCAAATAATGAGATATCTTCACCAAATTTGACATGCGTACTTATTTGGGTTCAGAATTGCTATTGAAAATGGGTAAAATAGGACCATAACCACGCCCCTTTTTCGATATCGAAAAACGTATAAAATGGGTTAATTCAATATTAGAAGCAGCTACAATGATAAAATTTGCAATATGTATTGATTTAGATGTTCTAAGGCCGATTTTATAAAAATTTTTGAAAAGGGGGCGTGGTACCGCCCACGTATCTTTGAAGAAATTTTAAAATTTCGACTCTTAATAACTTCAGAACAGTTTATGCTAGTATAACGAAATTTCGTAGAGGACATACTATTGTTGTGGTAAATTCAGCTATAGAAAATAAACGAAATCGCTTCGCGACCACGCCTACTTTTTCATAAAAGTTATATTGAAAGGAGGTGGAAATATTGAAAAGTCCATATCTAATTAACTGATTTCGCTATAATAATATAATTTGGTACATACATCAACTTTCATATTCTTTACATAATTTTTTCAAAATTTTGGAAAGTGGGCGTGGCACCGCCCACTTATGAGTCAAGCAATTTTTAAATTCGACTGCTAACAACTTCAGAAACGTAACCAGCAATACAGATGGAGATTTTCTCTTAAACACTTCATGAGCCATCCCATTTTTTTCATAAATTCAACTAGGTCGCTTGGGTTGTAACAGTTGTGGTGCGGATTTTTGCATCCGATTTTAAACCAAATTCCTGTTGAGCTAGGGTTTTAGTACGAGAGCCCCCATAGACATGGTGTTGTTGATTAATAACAAGCTAAGTTATTCTGAGCGACTACCTTTCGCCGAGACGCCCAACTTTTTTATCTTCGAAAATTCTGGAATGTGCGACCCTTGGGAGGTAGGGGGCGTGGAACATGTCAATTTGGTGCATACAAAATTTTTATGAATAACCGTTTTATTTTTATTTCACTAACTGCCACTGTCGTAACCAACTGACGAATATATGTGGCCTACAAATTGTGTGCGACATAAAGTGGGACCGAAAACCCAAATATGTCAAAATGACGTCATCAAAATATTTATTAACATCAAGCGAATTTTTTCACAGTTCGTTGTCAGTGATGAGCACAGTTCAATAGCATTATTGGCTTACAAAAATTGTGCGACATCCAGACCTCCGCCCCAAAGTGGTCAATTTGGTGTCAACCTTTTATTTATTAATAACAACCTGATTTAAAGTTTGTATCTTAAGGAATAACGAATAAAAAATGGCTGTTACACTGGCCTACAAAAAAAGTTCGACATGTGAATAAAATTGATATTTTTATATATTCACTCAAATACATGAGTTCCATAAGTGTTTGCTAATTTGATATGGAAACATATATCTCAGTGCATTTGTATACATAATAAACCCTTTTCTTTTCTGCTTAAAGTAATTTTGGGTACTCCACGGCACAAGAAAAGTGATACATTCCACTTATACTTCACAAAGTCTCTTCAAAACCAAAACTCAAATTGTTGGGGTTAGGAAACGAAAGATTTGCGTGATAAATAATGTCAGATTTATATCATTTTTTTTTTGCTCAGGCAATCAGGTTTCGCCATTGTGTGGATGATGCCAGCGAAACCAAACATCCGTTCCAATTGCACGTGAAACTTGGCACCAGACGAATATAAGATTATCCGCATATTATTATTTTCATTCACACAAGACAATTCTACGCAAGGTTATTTTAAGTAGGGTTATTAAAAAAAATGTCGACTTGGTCTTACCCCCTGAAATTTTAGGTATTGATGAGAAAATAAGCCTTGCAAAAAATTAGTGCTCTAACTTAACCCTTAAGGGTGGCTATTTTTTCGCCCTTTCCCATTCATTTTGTACGTGGAAAATGGGATTTTTTTCAAAGTGAATTTTCCTTTAACTTTTGAAACTTTTTTCAAAATATTTTTACATACTCTTAAAGTTGAAGCTTCCAAAATGCAATCTGCAATCTACCATGATCTCTGCTATTACAATTTTTTTATATCTATAGGTACATTGTGACATTTCTTGTCGGTCTGGAGACATGTCGCACAATTTTTGTAGGCCAATATTACATGTGTAATTGGGATACACTTAGCTATCATTCGCCGGTCTTGGCCTACAGTTATTAATAAAAAAATGTTGACACCAAATTGACCACTTTGGGGCGGAGGTCTGGCTACATGTCGCAAAATTTTTGTAGGCCAATAATGCTATTGAACTGTGCTCATCACTGACAACGAACTGTGAAAAAATTAGCTTGATAAATATTTTGATGACGTCTTTTTGACATATTGGGGTTGTCGGTCCAACTTTATGTTGCACACAATTTGTAGGCCACATATATTCGTGAGTTGGTTACGACAGCGGCAGTTAGTGAAATAAAAATAAAACGGTTATTCATAAAAATTTGGTATGCACCAAATTGACATGTTCCACGCCCCCTACCTCCCAAGGGTCGCACATTCCAGAATTTTCGAAAATAAAAAAGTTGGGCGTCTCGGTGAAAGGAAGTCGCTCAGAAAAACTTAGCTTGTTATTAATCAACAACACCATGTCTATGGGGGCCCTTGTACTATTTAGGTCGCGATGACAATTCAACGGGAAAAAATTCGATAAGTGGCGGGAAGGTAGCAATATGCGCAAAAATCGCATTCATGTTTCCATTTGACTGAAATTCTAACATACATATGGGTGTTTCCAGCATTACGGACGTTCCATACTGTCACACTATTTTAAGTATAAAGCCTATAGTAGGCTTTGGATCAGAATAATTTTTTGTCACATGTGGCCTTTGTACTCATCTATCCAACGCTATCAAAATATTTTTGTAGAGATGACCCATTACCACTCAAGAAGATTTTAAATCTGCAGTTCCGACGTTCCTAAAACGTACCTTATATTTGAGGTGATATATGATTTCCCAAAAATTCTTCGTATTGGTTAGTGCTGCATTAACAATATCTCGCTGGAAAAGTTTTATTGAACAAATATCGATTTTAATTTTTGTTCGGACGTTCCAGTATTGTCCCAAAGGAAAACAAAACTTTTTTCACAACATATTTTATTGTAATTGATATATTTAAGAAGAAATTTACATTACACCGAAAATTTTTTTTTTTAATCCCCTAATACACATACAAAAAATCCGTTAGGTTTCACTTGATTAGTTTTTGAAATTAAAAATAAAATGGGCACGCTGGGTGACACTTGGATAGCTCTATTTAATAAGAGCGAAAATCTGTTGTCAGTGTCGTTGAAGTAAGATCATTAAGTTTTTCCCACTGTTCAGAATTCGGTGGAAATGCATTAAATGAAAAAACAAATTCGCATTTATGGCCCGAACAAAAAATATCCCGGGTAGAAAAGCTGCAAAATTTACCCTAGGGCCAGATTTTCTCTTTTAAAATCATGGGCCTGCTAAGGAAAGTTTACGCAGGACCTAGCCTGTTTGTTAATGCTTTTTAATAAAGGGTTTGTGTGGTAATGCCAATGCCTAATTTTTCCAAGGTAATGCCAGCTTAAGAAATAAATATTTCATTGCCTTTCAGGCAACATTGAACCCGGCAGGCCCGTGCGAAGGAATTTGCCATATGGGTGGTTTTGAACTCTTGGATGCTACGAAGGATGTGACTTTTGACAGTTTTTATGAAAAAATTCAGTCGTTGAGAGCCAATGCACACATTTTTTCGGCAAGTGAACAACTTGAATTAAATTTTATAATCGTGGAAAAACTTAACAATCTTATCATCAATATGAGCTTTCCCAAATATTAACATTCCTAGCTTTCAAAATTTTAAGTTTATAGTTATAAGAATTCACCATCAATACAAGCTCTACGTGGTGACGTATTGACATATGTAGGCAGAGGAGAAATTTTTTTAAATATTTCTTAGTCCATTTTAAAAACATTTTAAATTAAAAATATTGGTTTATTCAACTTTTTTTTTCAATTCCGTCCAAGCTTCAGGACAGGTATAATAAAGGACTTTTGTTCTTATTAAACTGGAGCACCTCTTGACATGGGGAAGGTCAGTGGCGTGTCTTCCATATAAGCCGAAAAGCCCGGCTTGCCTAGCTAATCCCCTATGAGCTACAATATGTTCATTTGGGTTCTTAAAAGGATATCCGGTTTTTATTTCCCTGCCTGCCACCTACTACCTAATAGCTGTTAATAGCACGTGTCGGCTGATGGCTCACTTACTAACTTACTTAAAACAGCTTTAAACCGCCTGGGCAATGATGGCTATCTCGCTTTTACTTATTGGCTTTTACCGGGCTTTCAAAACCAGTACGAATCTGCGCGCTGAAGCAAAGCAATTGTTTTTATACCTTTCATGAACATGAAATGGTATTATAACTTTGGTCCGATGTTTGTAAGTATGAGAATTTATGTGATTTTCGAAATTTTCCATATCGGGAAGCGATTTCGTCAAATTATATCAAGTATGCACCCTGTTATGCTAGTATACCTTTTACCAATTTTATCGTTCTACCGTAATCATGTTAAAAAATATGACACGTGAAATTTTCACATATGCCTCCCTGACAAAGGGCGATGCCACGCCTACTTTTAAAAATGTATCAAAAAAATCATAATAGAATGTCTAGGGGGTTCATCCTACCAAACTATATCATTTTACCCATTTCCGTTATCGAATTATATCAATTTATGTGATTTTCGAAATTTTCCATATCGAAAGTAGGCGTGGTCGGGAAGCGATTTCGTCAAATTACATCAAGTATGCACCCTGTTATGCTAGTATACCTTTTACCAATTTTATCGTTCTACCGTAATCAGGTTAAAAAATATGACACGTGAAATTTTCACATATGCCTCCCTGAAAAAAGGGCGATGCCACGCCTACTTTTAAAAATGTATCAAAAAAATCATAATAGAATGTCTAGGGGGTTCATCCTACCAAACTATATCATTTTAGCCATTTCCGTTAACGAATGATGTCAATTTATGTGATTTTCGAAATTTTCGATATCGAAAGTGGGCGTGGTTGGAGAGCGATTTTTTCCAGTTTCATCAAGTATACTCCCAATGATACTAGTATGCTTTGTGCCAAATTCCATCGTTCTGTCGTAGTCAGTTTAAAAATTACGACCAGTCAAATTTTCAAATTTGCCGCCCTTAAAAGTGGACGGTGCCACGCCCACTATAAAAAATGTATGAAAAAATCATAAGAGAATGACCAGGGGGATTCACCCATAAAATTGTATCATTTTAGCCATTTCAGCTGCGGAGATATGTCAATTTGTGTGATTTTCGAAATTTCCGATATCGAAAGTGGGCGTGGTTGGAGGGCGATTTTATCCAATTTCATCAGGTATACTCCCAATGATACTAGTATGCTTTGTGCCAAATTCCATCGTTCTGTCGTAATCAGTTTAAAAGTTACAACCAGTCAAATTTTCAAATATGCCCCCCTTAAAAGTGGGCGGTGCCACGCCCACTATAAACAATTTATGAAAAAATCATAAGAGAATCACCAGGTGGATTTACCTATAAAATTATATCACTTTAGACATTTCAGCTGCCGAGATATGTCAATTTGTGTGATTTTCGAAATTTTCGATATCGAAAATGGGGCGTAGTTCTCATCCGATTTCGCCCATTTTCAATAGCAACCTACCTTGTCCAGAAATTAACATGTGTAAAAAATTTCATGCAAATATCTCAATTTTTACTCAAGTTATCGTGTCCACAGGCGGACGGACGAACACACGGACGGACATGGCTTATTGAACTCTTCTTTTCAGCCTAAGAACTTTCATATATGAAACTCTATATCTATCTCGATTATTTTGTGCCGTTACATACTACCGTTATGTGAACAAAATTAATATACCCCTGTACTAGTCCTAGTACGCTGGGTACAAAAAAGAATTCACTAGAGGTGGGTGCTGTAATTTTTTTTATTTGCTTTTTTATAAAATTTAAAAAAGATATTTAGGGTTTCTTAGCTTCTGCAATGTATGTACTTAAATGGGAAATAGTGCACATAAAACGTTTCCCTTTGATTGGAAAAGCTTAAAAAATCTGCAAACAATAACGTGCCTATTAGCGGAACCTAAAAGTTTTAGTTTTCCCCCGTCTGCAAAAGTCGATAAATATCCTGAACTCTTCTTTGTCTGAAATGTTCTCTGGCAGCAGTATGTTCTTTCGTTGGGGTTATAAAGACTGGGGCTTGCCTTGATTGATACACGTAGGCACGCCATTGGGGCAGGTGCAGATGAGACAAAAAATTTTCGCCTGTTACGAAGTATCATAAATAAACAGTCAAACTCTTACATCTGTATCTTTTCTACCCTCCTTTATCCTTCGCGTTTGGTTCCGTTTCCGGTATCGGTAAACCCACTTCAATAACACCCTCAGTATAAACCTGCATATTACTTATGGATATATCCATAACTCATACATTTTTATCATTCTTCGTTTCTTTTTGCTTAAAGTATTTTGCAATAGGTATGCAAATACATAGAAGCAAAATAAAAACAATCCATCATGTTAAAAAAGAAATAACACGTACATTGCTTTGTAGTCCGTTTTGCGTGAATGCGTGACCTTTTGATCCATACAATCGACATCCATGTTAGTTATTTGCATAATAATACAAAATTGCTGTAGCTTTCATTGCAACATCCTTCAAAGAATCCTTCAAGTATTGGTTTCGTATATTTATTCGGCACGTAGACATAATTTGGATGTAGCAACAAAAAAAAACGTTAAAGGAAGAAGAACGCTGACGACGTGTATATTTAAGGTCAAGCTTTTTGGGAGCGACTTACTCGTATATAATTAGATAGAGTTCATCAATGAAAGGAGGAAATTATCCTAAACACAAATTCGACTTTCTTTACTGTAAGGGCGTTGTATGCTTCACACAATCATGTCACACCACCACTTTCTACTTGCCTACCCAAAATTTCTTTGTTTTTTCATGAGCACTTGTTTCTTTTACCATGCCAAACAAATTTCGAATAAATAAACTTCCTCTGCTGTAAATTACAAAGAAATAGGATGTTACTTTGCCTACTGCATCCATACAATGAATCGTTCAATCATATCACGTACAAGTCCAGTGTGATCTTAAACTACACCTTGTCCGTTTAGGTAACATTTGATTGCTCATATTAGCTTAAATGTCCTAAACCGCAGAGTTAAACTAAGATGGGAATCTAAGTGGGCTATATCCAATCAATAAGAAGGCCAAACTGACGTTAAAAATCAGGCAAAACTTCTTCCTTCACATTGAGAGTGCCTGCCCTCATGATTTCCATCACTCGCACTAGCTCAAGGTCCAGCTTTCTGCGTCTCTTGAATTCAAGACTGCAGATTGCATTGCTGATCCGCCGCGATTGTAGTTTTACGGCATTTTAACATATTCTGCTCAATTCTAAATAAAACTCCGCTGGAATTTTTTCCATCTCCGACTCATCCTATTAAGGATTTTAATTAATTATATTTTTATAGGTATAAAGCAGGTAATTATTTTGGAGAAAAATTCTAATTGAGCGTGATTTAAAACAAATTTAAAAGTGGCGGCACCAAAAGAAATTGGGCAACTTTTTGCTTTTAAAAATATACCAAACTTTTTTTCTTCTGAAAAACTTTTTCATATTTTTAAAACACTTTAAACACTTTGCACAAAGTTTGATTGATAAATTTATATGGCACTTTGTTTAGAATTATATTTATTTAAAATAAATAAATTTAAATGAAAAACTATGTCTAAGTGATTGGAACAGAAAACGAGCTTGCGCGAGGGTATAAAAAACCCCAGAACAGCCCGTTCAATCAAAGATCTAGTTACAGTTCAAAATATTCCCAAATTACTTTTATTTATTTAATAAGAATTAAATTCAAGCATATAAATAAGTATGTATGTGTATCATGTGGCGATTTAATGAAAAATAAGTGTATGAGAATGATATCCACGCCGATATACACAGAAGAATACCATGTAACAAATAAAATAACTGTGCTATTTAAATTCATTTTTTTTGCTAATAAAAACAATAAAATTGAAAAACAATTTAATTAAATCGTCGGCCTTTGCCCCAACGGTATCATATTTACACACAAAATGTTTACTGAGCTTAGGCCCACTTGCACAACGCTGGGTTACCTTTTTAACTCAAAGTTAATTTGAAAAGTTGACAAAAACGTAAAAGTTTAAAATATATATATATGATGAGCTAAAAATATAAATTTTCGTTGTGAAAGTGAGCCTAAACAAAATTTTATTTGGCTGGAAATATAGCTCAACAAACGTTTATTTGAAATCATAGCTGGGGGCAGTGAAAAGAGAAAGCATTCCACATTGCATTAGCATTACACTATATTGGAAGAAGTGTGCGCAATATTTTTTTTAAGCTAGCTAATAGTGCAGGCTTTTTGCATTACCAGACACAAAAAAAGTGCAATACGATGCAGCCTCATTGGTCAGATCTGACCATAGTCCAGCGAATTAAAGCCCAAAGACTCCGCTGGGTGGGCCATGTTATGCGAATGGACAAAGAAGCTCCAGCACAGAAGGTTTTCCTATCGTCGCCTGAATTCGGCAGCAGAGGAAGGGGGAGGCCTCGACTGAGATGGAAACAACAGGTGGAGGATGACTTGAACTCCCTTGGGGTTTCCAATTGGCGTCGGTTATCGCTAAAAAGGAATGACTGGCGTGCTTTGATACGAAACGGCCAAAATCGCTTAGGCGGTTAAGCGCCAATAAATGATGATGATGCAGCCTCATTACTACTGCGTGGGGCTGGGCTGAAAAAATAGTGCAGCCTCAGTAGTGCAAAGCTGAAGCAAGCGTTATACAAAACTTATAAAAAAATTTTGAATTGTCATTTGAAAAAATTTACCCAATAGAAAATAAACAGAACTAAATATTTTTTTTTTATTTAATATTGTTATATCTGAAATAAATGTACGGAAATAATTTTTGTTTTTATAATATGGAAGACTTTGATAGTTATAATAGCGTATTGGGCCTTACATATGTACATATGTCGGAAAAATGCTTTCATATAGTGCAATTGTCAAAATGTAAAGAAAAAATATAATAAAACAAATACGTCTTCGACTATGTAAAAATGTTTCACATCCTCTACAAAACAAATTCTGAATATTCATGAAAAATTGTGAGCTAGTTCGAACTTGAACATTGCTACAAAACTGTGTACTCAAATTTTTGCTAGAAATTCTGAAAAAAAATTTCAAGTTTTTTATGGACCTTTTTTAACTTTTGATTAACTCTCCAGAACTTTTTGTAAACTTTGAAACTTTAACTTATGCGTTTTATATTTGACTATATTTCAAATGACAATTATTAAAAAATTTCGTCGCTCGCTCGCCAGAAGCATGAATGTGCCAAAATCAAAATGTTGGAAAATCTTATTAATATATATTAAGTTAAACTTATTAAAAACTCATAAACAAATATATTTTGCGAATAAAACCACTTTACTCTGCGAATTTTATTCTTCGATTTTTAGTATGCAGAACATAATTTTTCAGTTCAATATTCAGGTATGAACTAAATTTTTTGTTCACACTAATCCCAATTCCCAAATAAAACTCCATCCCAAAAGGGTTAAATGGCTTTTTTCGGAAAAGGCACAAAATTTGGATTTTTTATAATGCAATCTAAGCTGATAAAAACAGATGCTTAAAAATTTTCAACTATCAAATGTCAGCAAATGATCGAATTTTTCTCAGCATTTTTATGCTGCTACTGTGGCTGCTGACCCTGCAAACCACTGCTAGCCGCATTGCAAACACCTATGTTAACCTTAAGCAATCAAAAAAAATTGTTCTGAATTAAATTAAAATGTGGGCCTATAAATACCAAAAGTCCGTTTTAGGGTTAATGTGCAAACGTTCTGCCAGAAAGAGAAAAATATTGTTGATCTTGTACTATACCTAATATTATGAGTGCAAATGAAACAGCACGACCCACTGTAAAAATATCCCAAATGTTGACAAGACAGCTGTCTTCATAAATTAATTTTATTTGTCAAATGGAGAAAAAAACGAAAAAAGGTAAGCGGAAAATTTTAATTTTTTAAATTTAATTTTTTAAAGCAATGTTTCTTTTTTAAGGAAATCAATGATCCCAAAGGTGGTACCTGGTCCGGTGTTAATATTGTTGGCTGAACGCCATCAAGGCAAACGTGTTGTCCTGCTCAAGCTATTGAGCTCTGGTTTGTTGTTGGTTACTGGCCCAATCACACTCAACTCATGCCCACTGCGTCACATTTCCCAACGTTTCGTTATTGGTACAACGTCCAAGATGAATTTGGGGGATTTGAAAATGCCAGAGCATTTAAATGATGCCTACTTCCGCGGCCTGCAAAAAATGATATGGAATACAACACTACGACGAGGACGTACATATCATCATACAAATTAAGCACTTCAGCCTGCAAGTCCACCTTTACATGAAATGGCGAATTTAGGCGTAGCGCTTCCGGATGCGATTCCTTAATTGCAGCCTAAATTCGCCATTTTTCAAGAAGCCATTTCAGGCAAAGGTGGACTTCCACGCTCAGATGCTTTATTTGTATGATAATATGTCCTCATCATAGCGCCTGTGAAGATGATACCTTTATGTGGAGGTGGCTTAAGGGTTACTCAGTATTAAGTTCTTAGTATGTATTAAGGCGGGTCGATTTATTAACCTATATCGCGCCATCGATTTTTCGATAGGTTTGGGGTTCAGGAAAATAAGTTTCACTACGCCTACCCAAAAAAATAATTTTCGAGCCTGCAAAATTTGAGTTTTTTGAAATTTTTTTTCGTTTATTTTTAAGGGACCTACTTAAAATTTTCATTTGACTTAAAAATTTTCATACATACCCTGTCCGACTCAAAATTGTCCGCTAAAAAATTTGGCGATAACAGTTTTTTGAAACAAAAAAAATATTTTTGGGGTTTTGAGTGTTTTGGTGAAAAAAATAACTTTTCCGCCATTTTTTTTAAGGCTTTCTTCAAAAACGTGCAAAAGTGTTGCCGATGAAAACGAATTTGTCTCGTATGCGATAAAAACGTTGGCATTAACAGTTTTAAAAAATAATAATTTTTTTTTTGTTTTTGAGACTTGTTTTGGTCGAAATCGATTTTTTTCATTTTCAAGGCTCCAAATCATTTTTTATGTATATGTTTCCGTTAGACCCACCAATAAATATACCAAAATGGGCAGAGGACGAGCTGAGTTGATTTAGCCATGTCCGTCTGTCCGTCCGTCCGTCTGTCTGTCTGTCCGTCTGTCTGTTTGAACGCAAACTAGTTCCTCAGTTTTTTAGATATCTCGATGAAATTTGGCATACAGATGAATACTGGCATTGTAGGAGATATATGTCGGATCCGGTAGGATCGGACCACTATAACATATATCTCCCATATAACCGATCGTTCAGATAAAAGGTTTATTTCCATTTCTCCCTCATTTTTAGAGATTAAAGCATGAAACTTGGTAAAGTACGTGATTATTGACCATTAAAAATGTGTTCAAAAAATTATCAAATTGGAAATTAAAACATAAAACTTTTGAACTAGTTTGAACTATTTATTGAAATTATGAAAATGACAGTTTGCAGTTGCAGTTTACAAAAAAGTGTGAAAAATATGGGAATTAATTTTAAAGTTCAGAGATTTCCTTGCAAATCCTGCTTGGATTCCATTCGGCTCACTTTACTTCGGTTTTCTACTGTAGTCGCCATAATCCCTTCGCGCTTTTTATGAATGGCACGTTTAGATACGTTGGATACTAGCTGAACGTACCGCTCGGTGCCTTGAATATGGCATGGAATATTCGGATCCGGTAGCGGTGGATCTTCTTCGTCTGCAAAATAAGCTTTCAAATGTTCATACGGTATGCCTCTTGTGAATGGCGGTTCTGACAGCTCATTATCGTCGTTCAAATCAATTCATATGAACGTACTCAGTGCAATCAAAATAAATTTTTGGTTTTACGTAGGCACGGAGAGATGGATCAAATAAATTATCCCGAATATATAAAATTTTTTTCAGTGCATAATTCCGAATATATTTTCGGTCGTCGAAGAGCATGCTGAGTAAAACATTTTCACAATGTACAAAATAGGAATTATTATCAATTGTGTTGTTGATCACTTTACGTAAATTGTTTGGCAAATATTGCGTCCATCGTATGAATTTTCCAAGCAAAGCACTACCGTATACAACCGACTTATAATATTTGACATTAAAATACATGGGAACGTACACGCACATTATGTATGTTGCCAAGGTTTTCAAATTCTTGGATGGAGTGTTGGTTGTAGCGTAAAGACGAAGGATTCTACAGGCTTTTGTGAGCCATCTAGCATGATTTAAAGGGCCCGGTGTAATCATAGCCAGTGAAGTTGGAACGTAGCCATTCGAAATAGCATTAGCAATTTTGTATAGATACTTCGCATCCGTTGATAGTTTCTTCTCTTCATCTTCACCCAAGCGTGGTGGCATGTTTTCAAGTGGAATCGCTTCAAAATTCGTAACAACCTGGAAAATATATTGTTGTTGGGAATTTATTACTCTGCCGCTTATAGGGAAAAGTTAAAAAAAATGGGTATGGCAATTATGAAGATCTTTTTCAAGTGATCCAGTTGAGGTTCTTGGCCCAGTCGATCGCGATTTTTCCAGTGTTTCATACAAATGACGAAACGGTAATTCGTTGAAATGTAGTAAACAAATCCACCAGTGTAATGCTCTGTCCAGTTGCATTTCAAATCGTCGCAATATACCTCTGCCCTCCCTAGTATTTGTAACTTCGCCGTCAGAGTAAATGCCAATTAAATTATGCAGAGGAATCTGCTTTTCTTCAAAAAATTCCTTCAAAGCTCCATGTTTCGCTTCAGCAGAATCATTTTTGCCTGCCAAGTTGACATAACCAAGTAATTGGTTGTTCGGCTCTTGTACGAGGACTAAATGTGATTCTTTCTTCATTTCCGAATAGTAAGTTTCGCCAGTTTTTATTTGAGTCAATGCGTCGTCTTTTCGACCGTCAAACGAAAATGCTTTCAAACGCCCTACTTTGCTTTGGCGGAGAACATCCAATCTAAGTTTTCTCCTTTCCCTGTCTACTTTGTTTTTGTCACAAACAATGGTTCGGCCGTATTTATCTCTCCATCCAATGTCTTCAAACAAAGCTGATGCTAGGCAAGATGCAACTCTGCTTGTCACGCCCAATCTATCGCACATCATTGCAAACTTTGGTGTACTGTATCTTGTAGAATAATGTGATTCCGTCGATGTATGAGCCACATCCATTGGAGTATCACCTTGCAAATCTGAGGGAGTTGGCTGATACATTACATCGACGGTTAATGCCAATGATGGTTGTATTGTAAACACTTCTGTCTCTGAAGGATCCTCAACAACAGGTATTGATAGTGTTCTATCGTTGTGCTGGTCAAAAATAAAGTGTTTCAGGTTATCGGGAATTTTACCACAGTTACAAAGATTTGTTAGCAGCGGGCATTTGCATTTTGCGATGAAAAATATTTTCTTTGTACCGTCAACGAAACTTTCAAATTTTTCCAAATATCGTCCGGCCCTTGACATTTCCTTGTATTTGTCAAGTAATGCATGTATTTTTTTTGTGATGGCTCTTTTATCCAATAAATCAATATTCAGTTTGCTCCAAATTTCTGATCTGATCGGCCAAAAAAAAAGTAAAACTTCAGAATATCGAATGCAGTTGGCATAGAAAGTTCATCCAGATCCCTTGCTGGACCGAATAGTTCCACATTATGGGAATGTAAGTTGCCTAACGAGGGTGCTGACGTTGATGCTTGCTCTACATTTCTTGATGATGATGATGCTCCTTCTTCCATATTGTGTTTCTTATGCCAATAATATATTTTGAACGAATGTGTAGATATAATAAACTTTTTTGAAAACCGCAATAATTAAACTACTTTATGTCGAAGTAAAATATCCGGATTGACAAAAACGTTTAAATAGAACGGAATAGTAAAACTTGTTTTGAAAAAAACACAATTTTAAAATTTAAGTGAAGTTAAGCTTTGAACTCGCAATATCAACTGAAAAAACTTCCTGCAATATCTCAATAAGGCTAAGAGTCAGGTAGAAATAGTTTTTGCCTACAATCTTCAGTTTTAATTGTGCTACCTAAACGAGGGATGTAGGGTAGAAGGAGGCACATTCGCCACTGGCGCACATATGCATGAGCTGCAGTAAATCGACAGTAATGGTGAGTTCATCTTTTTACAAACAGGTAGAAAGTTTTTTCGTTGACAAGCCGATTATGTACTCGTGGTTCCAACTGTGTTGGAGGCAGGCTTTAAACATTCACAAAAATATAAATTAATTTGTCTCAACATATTGCAGATATATAACAATTATGCTAAGAGACGCCTACCCCTTGCCTCTAGCATTCATTAAAAAAAGGCTGTTAAACAATCAACAATGGGGAGTTATGAAAAAAAATAGCTATAGTGGTCCGATCCTACCGGATCCGACATATATCTCCTATTATGCCAGTATACATATGTATGCCAAATTTCATCGAGATATCTAAAAAACTGAGGGACTAGTTTGCGTTCAGACAGACGGACAGACAGACAGACGGACGGACGGACAGACGGTCATGGCTAAATCAACTCAGCTCGTCCTCTGCCCATTTTGGTATATTTATTGGTGGGTCTAACGGAAACATATACTTACATAAAAAATGATTTGGAGCCTTGAAAATGAAAAAAAATCGATTTCGACCAAAACAAGTCTCAAAAACAAAAAAAAAATATTTTTTTTTAAAACTGTTAATGCCAACGTTTTTATCGCATAATTTTAAGTGGGATAGGAACTACGAGACAAATTCGGTTTCATCGGCAACAGTTTTGCACGTTTTTGAAGAAATTCTTAAAAAAAAAGGCGGAAAAGTTATTTTTTTCACCAAAACACTCAAAACCCCAAAAATATTTTTTTTTTCAAAAAACTGTTATCGCCAAAGTTTTTAGCGGATAATTTTAAGTCGGATAGGGTATGTATGAAAATTTTTAAGTCAAATGAAAATTTTTTAAGTAGGTGATGAAAAAAACCTTAAAAATAAACGAAAAAAAATTTCAAAAAACTCAAATTTTGCAAGCTCGAAAATTATTTTTTTGGGTAGGCGTAGTGGAACTTTTTTTTCCTGAACCCAAAACCTATCGAAAAATCGATGGCGCGATATGGGTTAACTTTCTCCCATACAAATCGACCCGCCTTAATGTGTATAATGAAATTCATCCTTAAATAAATAATAATATATGTACGTATGTATCTTAATTGTGCAATTTATTTGGAAAAATTAGGTAAGCATTCTTCTTTTAGCGATAACCATATTGGTAACTGGTTTGGTAACCTATTTAATTATAAATGTTAACCATATGCTAGCTTGCCCTGCAGCGAAAGCAACTAGTTGAAAACTACTTTACAACTAGTTGGTGCACTGGGCCCAACTAGTCAGTGTTCTGTCTTTTTTCCATATAAGCAACTGGTATTTTTTACGTGTTGATGTCCTACGAAATGTCAATTGTCAGATTTCGACCAGAACATACCAGTCATCTACTAGTCATGACATACTAGAATTATACTTGTTGTAAAATACCAGTCCCATACTAGTTCAATCTGGACTAGTATGATTTCCAAAAAATGAACTAGTCCCCCTACCTGTCCACAAAGGACTAGTATGAAATATAATAGTCCCATACTAGTCCAAAAAGCATTGAACCTGGATTAGTATGATTTCAAGCAGAATTTTCATGACTTACCCTTTATTTTATCATAAATTTGCCTTTATTTTCATGTTTATTCTTAAGAAAGCAGCTACTATTTGTATTTACCCTATCACGAAAAAGCATCTGTGAATTATAAGAGCAAAAAGAAGCAAACGAAACGAATGAATTTTGTATTTTTGAACTGGTATGAGTTCAGCCAGAAAATTCTAGTTGTATACTAGTATTTTTCTGACTAGTTTGAGGTTTCGCTGCAGGGTTGTTTGTTGACTTATTCAAAGAATAATTTTAACAGCATGTTAACCAAAACATTTACTGTTTCATAACATAATGTTAGCCACTTGCTAGCAGTTTCCATAACCATGTCAACAAATACTATTAACAACATGTTAGCCAAAACATTGACGACTTCAACAAATGGCTATTAACTACATTTTAACCAAAACATTAACCAGAGTTTGAAAGGGAAATTTTTTATTTTGAAGAGTGCAGGTATACTTTATAGCAAATGGAAAATTCAATGAGTGCAAGGAAGAGGGAAAGTATACATATGGTTAAAATTTTCACACGCCCTGAACAAAACAACTTGGTTGCTAGCTGGTATCTGGTTTGCAGGGGATTGTTTTTAAGCAAAAGCAAAAGCTTCTGCTTCGGCTCATAATTCAGATATAAGAAGGTTTGCTCTTCCCTTGACGTTTATTATTGACACTCCCAATATGAAAATGTGTACGGGTTTTGTTTGAGAAAAAAAGTAGGAATGTTTTTTTCTATCGTCGAGGAAATGTTAGTAGAAAAATCGAAAATGAAAATAAAAAATTGCAAAGTAAACTAACACATTCGACTGGGCTAAAAAAAAAAAACTTTTTTTTTTTTTAAATTATATTGATTTTATTTTTCAGAAAGGTAAAAAAATATTACTGTAAAAATTACGGATCTTAGTATTAAATTCTAGAGGTCTATCATCGCTAGTTTAGTTTTCACAGACTTTACCTCATATTAAGAGTAAAATTGTCTCCGAATAGCCGTTTTCTGGTATTCTAGCCTCAAAATAACTCTGCAGCTAAACCTCAAACTAGTCAGAAAAATACTAGTATACAACTATAATTTTCTGGCAGAACTCATACTAGTCAGTAAATATCCATTTCATACTAATATACGACTAGATTTTTCTGGAGGAAATCATACCAGTTAAAAAATACAAAATTTAATTGTTTCGTTTGCTTCTTTTTTCTCTTATAATTCATAGATGCTTTTTCGTGATAGGGTAAATACAAATAGTCTCTGCTTTCTTAAGAATATTCATGGAAATAAAGGAAAATGATAAAATTAAGGAAAATTCTGGTTGAAATCATACTAGTCCATGTTTAATGCTTTTAGACTACTATGGGGACTAGTTCATTTTATGGAAGTCATACTAGTGCAGGTTGAACTAGTATGGGACTGGTATTTTATAGAGTAACTTCGGGTATTGTGATATAGGAGGGTAATGTGATATACCCGCTTACTTTCTGAACTTTGCATGCTTCAACAAGAACTTGTTTAAAATATGCATAACGGGAAAAAACTGCTGCAGCAGAATTATATATGCTGACGAATGCTTCGTTTGCTCTCATTGTGAAAAAGTTCTTTGAGTGGTGTGGTCGTAATAATTTAAGTGTGTACTTTGCAAATCGATTTCTTTGAATTTAACACAGATCTTTTTAAAATAATATTTATTTTTCCATAATCGCGAGTCTATTTAGCTGTTGATCAGGTAAGTTTTCAATAAAGTGAAGTGGAGTTTTTAAAAACAAACAAAATTTAAAAAAAAGTTAAATTCGGCTAATGTGATATGGTATATCACATTAAACTCCCAACCTATTAACAACAAACAAGTGATGTATTTTTCTGTATTCTTTTAGATCATGCCCAAGAAAGGCAATATTCGAAAGTGGGATGCCGAGAGTATGAGGAAAGCCATTTTAGCTGTGAGAGGAGAAAAGAAGGGAATACTCTTGGCTTCAAAAACATTCTGTGTGCCATTTG
Organism: Campiglossa producta; assembly: GCA_964058755.1. Taxonomy (NCBI): domain Eukaryota; kingdom Metazoa; phylum Arthropoda; class Insecta; order Diptera; family Tephritidae; genus Campiglossa; species Campiglossa producta. Next base: position 63,099,622 of record CAXKVI010000005.1, on the reverse strand, counting down.
CAACGTTGCAAAGAGCCGCTCGCAGTGAGCGATCTATAGATGATATTTTAAACACGCCACTAAGACGCAAACCCGTATTCAACCAAGATTTGGAAATGGAACTGGTAATGGTATGCTAAGGACATGGAGTCACGGTTTTGGGGACTCACTCGTAGCGATATCCGCTCCCTTGCGTTTCAAGTAGCGAAGCGCAATAATATTGACAACTCATTTTCTTTGATAAAGGAATGCGCGGGTAAGGATTGGTTGTATGCCTTTCTAAAAAGGCACAAGTCCGAAATAAGCCTACAAAGCGCGACAGGAACCTCAATGGCTAGAGCTAAAGGTTTTAATGAGGAAAGTGTGAACAAATTTTATAGCTTATTGGAGAACGAGTACGAGAAGTATAATTTTGCTCCAACGCGAATATGGAACGTGGACGAGACCGGATTGTCTATTGTTCAAAGTAGGCAGCCGAATATTTTGGCAGCGAAAGGAAAAAGGCAAATTGGATATATGACGACAGCGGAGAGAGGATCTCTTATTACCGTGGTAAATTGTATGAGTGCAGGAGGGGCTTTTGTTCCACCCTTTTTTATTTTTCCCAGAAAAAAACCTTCTCCTCTGTTAATGAGGCATGCCCCTCCCGGTTCCGATTTTTCTTGCCATATATCTGGCTGGATACAAATACCAATATTCACTAAATGGTTTGATCATTTCCTACAGTTCACCAATCCTTCAAAAGAAAACCCAATTCTGCTCGTTTTAGATGGTCATTATAGTCATACCAGAAATATTGAGGTTCTTGACAAAGCTCGTCAAAATGGTGTTTTTATTATATCTTTACCACCACATTGTACACACAAGATGCAACCTCTCGATAAATCGTTTATGGGGCCACTTAAAACGTATTATAATGACGAAATACGAAGATTTATGCGAGAACAAGGCCAAAAGATAACACAATTCGACGTTGTTGAGTTGTTCTCAAGAGCATATATTAAGGTTCAAACAGCTCAGATCGCAATAAATGGGTTTAAGTGTACTGGAATTTATCCTTTTGATAAACATATATTTCAAGAAGCCGACTTTATCGCTGAAAGACAAGATAGTTTTAATGAAGAAGCTTCTATGCAAGCAAACTTAGAAGAACCAGTCGCCAGCACTAGTAGTGCAACTATGAGCAAATTTGTAACACCTTGGGAAATCTCACCACCGCCGAAAATAAAACAATCTACTAGCTCCAGAGGTAAGCGATCAGTTGCCACGGTATTGACCACATCGCCATACAAATCATCATTGGAGGAGAGCATAAGGAATGCCGAGAAGCGAAAGAAGAAGCCACCTAAATCCCGTAGTGGTAAAAAACATCGCAAAAAGCCAAATAAGGAAAGTTCTTCGAGCGAATCTGAAGAAAGTTTGCAGTTGCCCAGCTCAGATGAAGACCCTTGGATAGAGACTCCACCTAGTAACGATACGGTGTGTGCTTTTTGTAATAAGGTATTTGAGATTGACGAAGGCAACCCAACATGGTTATCGTGTTTACAATGCGATTTAGTTAGGACACACAGTATATGCCTCCCTAAACGGCAAGCTATTTTTTTATGCGAGTCTTGTAAGTCATCTTAAGAAATTGAGACTCAAGATCTCTTCAATATCTAATTATCTATCAATGTATTTTATTTGAACTTTTTTAAATTTAGTTTATGAATTTTTATAAATAATTTAAAGATACGTATGCATGTGTACCTACCTATGAATAAAATGTTTGTTTTTGTTTGAAGTTCTGAATAATAAATGAAAATGTATTTTTGTATGCGAGTCTTGTAAGTCATCTTAAGAAATTGAGACTCAAGATCTCTTCAATATCTAATTATCTATCAATGTATTTTATTTGAACTTTTTTTAAATTTAGTTTATGAATTTTTATAAATAATTTAAAGATATGCATGTGTACCTATGAATAAAATGTTTGTTTTTGTTTGAAGTTCTGAATAATAAATGAAAATGTATAAAATGTTCATTCGTCTTACTTTTGTACATGTTTGTCTGGGGCTAAACTCTTCCGGGAGTATAGGCGTATAAAGTGATATACATATATAACTTTACCCGAATAGAGTATATCACATTACCCGCCAAATTTTACAAAGCCCCCTTTTCGACTATTTTTGCTTTCAGTGAAAAATCTTCCGATTGGCTGAAAATAGAATACTCATAAATCAAAATTAACTTCGCAATACATCAATACACTATATTAAGCAATAATATTTAAATAAAAGTGTGAAATTACGGGGCAATAGCAGAAAAAGGATTACCTATATCACAATACCCGAAGTTACTCTAACTAGTATAATTCTAGTATATCATGACTAGTCGATGACTGGTATGTTCTGGTCGAAATCTGATAATTGACATTTCGTAGGACATTAACACAGGCCGGTGCACCAACTAGTGTAAAGTAGTTTTCAACTAGTTGCTTTCGCTGCAGGGAAGTGTCGATTTCCTGGACGATTTTTTTGTCGTTGCACCGTGCTTATAGTAATTCGACCGATCGGCAACTTGCATTTTATGGTTGAATACAATCGAGCGTCAAATTTAATAGGATATCGACTCATGTAAATCAGTCTTAACCTAAAATTTTACTAAAAGTTCCTTGGTCATGAAGACTATCGGAGAAAGTCTCCCAAAGGGATAGTATTACCACTTTACTAACCAACTTTAAACAATAAATGGCGAATGATTAAGAATGAAAATAGCAGACTCAAATCACAGAAGGAGAAGCTTTAAAGTCAGTTATTAATGATAAATTCATCAATTTTCCAAAAACCAACCTCTACTATTTTTCTAACTACTACTATTTTAAACAACTTTTCTAACTACTTTTTGACATGATTTTGCTAAAAGGCTACCTAGAATGTGAATGACAATTTTTCGGGGAGCAAGATGGGCGCAACTGACAAAATCTGTCAGGGAAGAGCTAACCTGGTAATAATTGAATCATGGCTTCGGCTGTTCAATTTTTTCAAGCAAAATATAAAACAAACCTGCTGCTTTTCAATCAAGACAAAATTTGCTATTTCTGCTGAAGCATTTTGAACCCTGGATAAATAGCCTGAATTGTGGATCGTTATGGGAAAGTTTCGCTAAAATGTTTTCGATTTTATGAAACAAGTTTTTAAATCCAAAAAAAGTACCGGAGAGCCCTTTGGCGACCCCAAAAGGAAAAAATTATGCCAACAATAATTTCCTCGACCATAAAAAACTGCATATTCACATTTTTGACAGAAAAATTTATATTTTTCTAAGAACTGAGCCTCTTTTTGGAAAAAAAAAAAATAGATTGAAAAAATCACTGGCTCGAAAGTTATTTTAGAAATACAGTTTCTTGGGGAAAACCGCTTGAAATTACCTGAATAACTTGAGTCGAGTTGTCACCAACCCTAATATTGGTACATATACGCATAAACATACGATTTTCCAGCAAGCAATAATTTTCATTTGTTAGTATTATTTAAATATTGAAGCTCGTTGTACTTTTATTCAGCGATTTTCAATGGTTTTTAATATAAGCAAGCTTTCAGAATTCATTTCTTTATTTACTATGTCAGCATATTATATTAAAACTAATAACAGTAATATTATACTAGCATGCTAAAATCACAAAGGAGGTTAAGGCCGAGCTTTTCTTCTGGCAAGACAGAATAGTGTCCATTTTCTATGGAGCCTTTTATTTTAAAGTTCCCTATAAGTTTACCTGCTACTCTATCTCCCTTAATTTTAAGGGGAGAATAAAGCGGCCTTTAAATTTATAGTGAACACGTTTTTACAAATAAAATTGTAAGTAATTTTTCGCTTATTTCCGGAATGTGAACCTGCGACCACATATAACTAAAATTCGTCGGCCATAGAAAATGGTTTATAAAGTTTTTCACTTACAGAAACTTTGTTTTATTTCATAGTAATAATTTAGCCGCTGCTTTCCTGCTGAATATTCAGTTTGGTTTTGAAAAGAAACTAAGTGGCAACATTAACTTTTGCACAGCTACGCCTTTTAATTAAATTTTTTTTTACACACATAAGCGCCCCTCAAATGCACGCACTAATGTAAAAAGGCCAAGAAAAGACAATCGCCATAAAGAGATTTTTATTTCCATACCGGTAATGTGGCGGATGTAGAATTGTAAACATCAGCGGATTCGAATGTGCATTACAGGTATTTTTATACCCAGCGTACTAGTACTGGGACAAGGGTATTATAATTTTGTCCACATAACGGTACTATGTAAGGGCACAAAATAATCGAGATAGATATAGAGTTGCATATATGAAAGTTCTTAGGTTGAAAAGAGGAGTTCATTAAGGTATGTCCGTCTGTCCGTCAGCCCGTGTACACGATAACTTGAGTAAAAATTAAGATATTTGCATGCAATTTGTATAAAGGTTACTCTCTGGCCAAGGTAGGTTGCTATTGAAAATGGGCGAAATTGGATGATAAGCACGCCCCTTTTTTCGATATCAAAAATTTCGAAAATCACATAAATTGACATATGTAGCTGAAATAGCTAAAATGATATAATTTTATAGGTGAATCTCGCTGGTCATTCTCTTATGATTTTTATATAAATTTTTCTATAGTGGGCGCGGCACCGCCCACTTTTAAGGTAGGAATTTTTGAAAATTCGACTGGTCGTAACTTTTAAACTGATTACGGTAGAACGATGAAACTTGTATCGTTGGGAGTATACCTGATGAAATTGGATTAAATCGCTCTCCAACCACGCCCACTATCGATATCGAAAGCTTCGAAAATCATATAAATTGACATAATTCGGTAACGGAAATGGCTAAAATAATATAGTTTGGTAGGATGAACCCCCTAGTCATTCTATTATGATTTTTTGATAAATTTTTAAAAGTATGCGTGGCATCACACACTTTTCAGGGAGGAATAGTTGAAAATTTCACGGGTAATAACTTTTAAACTGATTACGGTAGAACGATGAAATTGGTACAAGGTATACTAGCAAAATAGGGAGTATACCTGATGTAATTGGACGAAATCGCTTCCCAACCACGCCCACTTCCGAAATGGAATATTTCGAAAATCATATCAAAACTACCGTTGGGTATTTAATGTACCCGAACTTATGCTATGGATACACACACGGAAATTATCTCCAATAAATCTTCTTTAATCAGATCCAAATTTTACCCTGATACACATAAAATTGAAGATTAACAGCATTGAGAATTACTACTTTGGTTGTTATTGCACCATATTCTTACCTACCTCGGCGACATCTAGCTGTGGAAAGTCGGATTTTACAAACCAGCGCGATGCCTATCTGTCAGCTACCCTTAATTTCCTAGTGTTTCTTGCTAAAATTTCATTTTGGCCAATTTGATTCTAATTAAGCCAAAAATCTAGAAATTATAGCTAAACTTATTTGGCTTTTTTAAATTACACGAAGGTTATTCTCGGACTTTTTTTTTCACTTTAATAATCAAATTTCTACAAAATACACACACTATTACACTGCATACACGTAACATGAATACTATTGACGGGCAACGGCTTTACGCATTCGTCACAAGAAATTGTTGTTGTATTCATCATTTCAATTGTACCTATATGTGTATATGTGAAGTTTTATTTTGTTATAAAAGTTTTTGTAATTTTACAATTAATTAAAAACAGATTACGTACACAGAGCCAAAAATACCTAATAAAATTAATAAGATGGTCTTTATGAGCGGTTTTTGGGATCAAAGGCAGTCAAAACGACGGAAACGAAAAAAACTATACACAAATCTATTTGGTCTAATGAGGAAATTCTTATTGATATTATTAAGTGCAATTTCTTCTTATTTCTTTGCCATTTCTTTTTATATGTGTTATTAATAAGAAAATCTTCTCAAGATTTCCTTAAAAATATGAAAAAAAGGTGGAAGAGAAAAAAACTTCTTATTTTAATAAGATGATCTTAGGGTTCCTAACAAGAAGATTTGGCTTATTAATGTTTTGAAAGGGAAATTTTGCAGAAAACGAATTGATTTCTTAGGGTTCCTAACAAGAAGATTTGACTTATTAATTGTTCAAAAGGAACTCTTGCAGAAAACGAACTGATTTCTTAGGGTTCGAAACAAGAAGATTGGACTTATTAATGTTTTCAAAGGGAAATCTTGCAGATAACTGTTTATTAGTATTAATAAGAAGATCTTAGGGTTCCAAACAAGAAGATTTCACTTATTAATGTTTTCAAAGGGAAATCTTGCAGAAAACGAATTGATTTCTTAGGGTTCCAAACAAGAAGATTTAACTTATAAATGTTTTCAAAGGGAAATCTTGCAGATAACTGTTTATTATTATTAATAAAATGATCTTATAGGGCTGATACATTAGCCCAAATTCCGAATTAACTCCGCTTGTTGGAATTAACTTGAGCATAATCTTTATTATAAACTCCCAAAAATTAAGAAGATTGAGCAGATATCATAAATATTTGACCGCTACTGTCATCGATAAATAAACAAACATAACAAGGACCACTACCAAAATTACGAGTGTGCCGCTACTGGACACTAGATGTCACCAAGAACAGCGAAATCTAATTTTAAACCGCAAGTGCTACAACCAAAGCCATCAAGTGCGCTGATTGTGAATCTTCAATTTTGCGTGTCAGTGGAAAATTTGGATCTGATTAAAGAAGATTTATTGGAGGTAATCTCCGTGTGTGTATCCATAGCAGTAGGCTTCCAAACAAGAAGATATGACTTATTAATGTTTTCAAAAGGAAATCTTGCAGAAAACGAACTGATTTCTTAGGGTTCGAAACAAGAAGATTTGACTTATTAATGTTTTCAAAGGGAAATCTTGTATCATCTTTAGCACCCATCATGTAGAACAAAGCTGCAATTAGACGCTGGGAAACAGAAGTACACGATGGCTCGATGGTAAACACCTGTGTTCAGCATTCAACATGTGGTTAGTTCGTGAATTTTACAATTAATTAAAAACAGATTACGTACACAGAGCCAAAAATACCTAATAAAATTAATAAGATGGTCTTTATGAGCGGTTTTTGGGATCAAAGGCAGTCAAAACGACGGAAACGAAAAAAACTATACACAAATCTATTTGGTCTAATGAGGAAATTCTTATTGATATTATTAAGTGCAATTTCTTCTTATTTCTTTGCCATTTCTTTTTATATGTGTTATTAATAAGAAAATCTTCTCAAGATTTCCTTAAAAATATGAAAAAAAGGTGGAAGAGAAAAAAACTTCTTATTTTAATAAGATGATCTTAGGGTTCCTAACAAGAAGATTTGGCTTATTAATGTTTTGAAAGGGAAATTTTGCAGAAAACGAATTGATTTCTTAGGGTTCCTAACAAGAAGATTTGACTTATTAATTGTTCAAAAGGAACTCTTGCAGAAAACGAACTGATTTCTTAGGGTTCGAAACAAGAAGATTGGACTTATTAATGTTTTCAAAGGGAAATCTTGCAGATAACTGTTTATTAGTATTAATAAGAAGATCTTAGGGTTCCAAACAAGAAGATTTCACTTATTAATGTTTTCAAAGGGAAATCTTGCAGAAAACGAATTGATTTCTTAGGGTTCCAAACAAGAAGATTTAACTTATAAATGTTTTCAAAGGGAAATCTTGCAGATAACTGTTTATTATTATTAATAAAATGATCTTATAGGGCTGATACATTAGCCCAAATTCCGAATTAACTCCGCTTGTTGGAATTAACTTGAGCATAATCTTTATTATAAACTCCCAAAAATTAAGAAGATTTGAGCAGATATCATAAATATTTGACCGCTACTGTCATCGATAAATAAACAAACATAACAAGGACCACTACCAAAATTACGAGTGTGCCGCTACTGGACACTAGATGTCACCAAGAACAGCGAAATCTAATTTTAAACCGCAAGTGCTACAACCAAAGCCATCAAGTGCGCTGATTGTGAATCTTCAATTTTGCGTGTCAGTGGAAAATTTGGATCTGATTAAAGAAGATTTATTGGAGGTAATCTCCGTGTGTGTATCCATAGCAGTAGGCTTCCAAACAAGAAGATATGACTTATTAATGTTTTCAAAAGGAAATCTTGCAGAAAACGAACTGATTTCTTAGGGTTCGAAACAAGAAGATTTGACTTATTAATGTTTTCAAAGGGAAATCTTGTATCATCTTTAGCACCCATCATGTAGAACAAAGCTGCAATTAGACGCTGGGAAACAGAAGTACACGATGGCTCGATGGTAAACACCTGTGTTCAGCATTCAACATGTGGTTAGTTCGATTCGCGGTGGAGGCAATATGGAAAGTGTGGTAGACAATGTGAGGAAGAGTGCGGTGAGATAGATGACTTCAGGTAATATAAAAGGCAACATAAGAAGTAAGAAGGTAAAGGTAATACAAGATAAATCTAAAATTGAATCGTAACTGATAACACAGTGCTACAAAAAAAAAATTGAATGCACTTTTGAAGCGACCTAGTAGATATTGTTCATCTGGTCGAGTTATCCACGAAACACCCTTCAGAGGATTTGTAACACCCCCAAAATCTGGATTCAAGGCCAAAACCCCGTTTTTTTTAGAGTTTTCGTTGAAAAAAAATCATTAAAAATTTAATTTTCAACCGATTTTAAAGTTCTCAACGGTTTTTTACAGAGAATTATTGACACTTTCGAAATATGTATAGTGTTTTGTTCATTTGAAAAAAGTATGATACGTTTTTTAAGCCAGAAATTGAAACTTTTCAAATTTTTTTCGGGTTTTCCGGTTTCGACGTCATTTTTTTGCCACTAATTGACAATGAATGAACCTCTTTGGGCATGTGTCATCGAGAGGCATTCACTACTTAATCATATCAGTTTTTGTTTTTTGGAAAGGACTTTAAGTTTTCAAGATATGCAGCATAATCCAAAATCAAATTTTTTGGCCCTACAGGGGTATTATGTATAAGAAGGCGGGTCGATTTGAAAATCACCCAAGTGACAAGGAAAATCGTATTTTAGGGATCAAAATAAGATACTTTGTCGAAGGAAGCCTACCCCTAAAACGTATTCTGATGTCCCGACTTTGTACTCTTGACTTTGAGCTTCAAAATTTGAAAAATCCTGCGTTGACCCATTTAGAGTGCCCCAATCGAGTCCAAATGTATGACCGACCCCCACTAGGGTTAGGGTTAGGTTCAAGTGGCTACCGTAGAGGCACACCTAGGCCAGTATTAAAAGGCCCGTTGTGATACCACCAACACTAGCCCCACTAACTTTGGAGGGTCGACCCACCCATGCCAGTGGAACACCCTCTAAAACCCCACCTAGGGGGTTCCCCATACAAAAAAACACCATTTTTGGCACTTCACATGAAAAAATCATCGTATTTTCTACTTTGTTCATCAATCACTAGATTGCGAATCTGGTTGGTCATTAATGCAGTCATATAAACTTCATATTCCTTATTAAATTTGCGAAAAAATTGTGCCACTGGCATGGGTGGGTCGGCCCTCAAAAGTAAGTGAGAGTCGGAGATACATTTGGACTCGATTGGGGCACTCTAAATTGGTCAACGTAGGATTTTTCGAACTTTGACGCTCAAAGCCAAATGTACAAAGTCGGGACATCAGAGCTCGTTTAAGAGGTATGGTTCCTTGGCCAAAGTATCTTATTTTTATCCCTCAAACACGATTTTCCTGGTCACTTGGGCGATTTTGAAATCGACCCGCTTTATTACACACAGTACACCTGTAGGGTGACCAAAATGTTAGATTTTGGATTATGTAGCATATCTTGAAAACTTGAAGTCCTTTTCAAAAAACAAAAACTGGTAAAATGAAGTAGTGAATGCCTATCGATGACACATGCCAAAAGATGTTCATTCATTGTCAATTAGGGGCAAAAAAATTACGTCGAAACCGGAAAACCGGATGAAATTTCCTAAAATTTCAACTTCTGGCTTAAAAAACATATCATACTTTTTTCAAATGATTAAAACACTATATATATTTCGAAAGTGCCAACAATTCTCTGTATAAAAACGTTGATATTTTTAAAATCGGTTGAAAATTGGATTTTTAATTAATTATTTTTTAAGAAGAAACTGAAAAAACGGTTTTTTGGCCTTAAAACCAGATTTTGGGGGTGTTAGAAACTTTTTAATGGACGTTTCGTGTATAACTCGACCAGATGAACAATCTCTGCTAGGTCGCGTCAAAAGTGTAAAATGGCTGTAGCACTGTGTAATCTGAGGTTCTCGAAGGCAATATAAGAACTCTGAAATATAATTTTTATTTTTTTTATTTGAAATATTAAAAAGAATATCTGCTCAATAATATGTGATTTCTTTATGAATACATTAATAAGTCAAATCTTCTTGTTAGGAACCCTAAGATCATCTTATTAATACATACAAGTAGTATGCAGAACTTGGTTAATAAGTCATATCTTCTTGTTTGGAACCCTAAGATCATTCTATTAATTCATACTATCAAACAGAAATCAGTTCGTTTTTTGCATGATTTTTCTTTGAAAACATTAATAAGTCATATCTTCTTGTTTGAAACCCTAAGAAGTTGATTCGTTTTTTGCAATATTTCCCTTTGTAAACATTAATAAGATATTCTCTTCAAATTAAAAAAGAACTTCTTCTTGAAGAAAATCTATAGAGATATCATATGACTTTTGCTCTATTTTATTAGGCATTTTTGTATCTGTGTAATGCTATGGATACACACACGGAGATTATCTCCAATAAATCTTCTTTAATCAGATCCAAATTTCACCCTGCCACACACAAAATTGAAGATTACCAATCGGTGGCATCTAGTGCTTTGGTTGTATTACTTGTGGTTTAAAACTAGATGTCGTTTATTTTTTTCGTGACTCTATTGCCCAGTAGCGGTAAAATCGTAATTTTTATAGTTGAAGACATGCATGGATGAAGGAGGTATGTCGCATTCTCACTCAATTTCTGTTTTTGGCATTGGTGAATAGTGTTTATGCAGATCTATATTTCTGTCTTATCAGAATCTGCCTATCGTCAAAATTGTAGAAGATAATTCATGGATGAAGGGGGTATGTCCAAAAGTTTTCAATATTATTTGTGGAAGAAGGGGGTATGTTTCTATTTTTTCATATAAAACACTAAATATAAACTTATGCTTTTTATTGCATATTATGCAATGTCTTTTATGGCTTTGCATAATTTTTTTGTCAGTTTTCCATAAAGATTCGAAAAAACCTCAAATGTTTAAGCAAAACTTTAAAGTCGATTTTCTCGTTTCACTCAAAATGCGAGATACCCCCTTCATCCATGCATGTCTTCAGTTGTCCTTGCTTGTTTATCGGTGACAGTAGCGGCAAAATCGTTAGTTCTTAGTTATGATAGGTATGAAACATACTGGCGCATATTCATAGTCGAAATAAAGTAGGCACTAAAGTTAGCGTTGGCTTTTTGACACCATTTCTAACGGCCTATCTGTCAAAAATGCTGACATTATCTTTAGTGCCTACTTTATTTCGACTATGAATATGCCCCATTATGTTTAAGTTCCGATTTGATCTGTATTTCTCAAATCCATGCCGCTATAGAAGCTAACACTTCAAGCGTTTGCAAAAGTAATACTTGCATCTACATATGTGAAAGCTCCAAACTTTCGAATACGAATATTCGCTGCATTACTAATGCATACCCACGCATGGCCTTGTCCTTAAGAAAATATTTTAACTTTTTCTCTTACCGAGAGAGATTTTTGATGAGGCCCATTTAGCCTCCTTACATCTTGCATTCAGGTAGGCGAATAATAACAAGCAATTACGGAGTGATTCACGAGCTAAGTAATTCAAATACATTGCGGCACTGACCTAGACTTTAACTTTTACATACTTAGTGGGCTTACTTACTTAATTGGGGGCATACATGCATGTTGCCGTCTTTGTATGGAAGTGTGCATAGAATTTGCATGCTGAATCACGCTATCTTACCTTGGCATGCGAACGAAAATTTCATAGGATATTTCTGGGAAAAAGACGATTACTTTAGAACAGTAAAACCAAGGTATGAAACCGATTAAAATAAAGTTCCGGTTTCGGTTACGGGTTTGTAACGTGTTTCGGTTTCGGTTCCGGTTTCGCTCTTCAACATTTATTTCGGTTTCGGTTACGGCTTCGTTTCGGTTTCGGTTTCCAAATAAAAACACCAACACAAAAAAATTGTGCTACTACAAAACTCAAATATGTACCTAAATGCAAAATAAGTCTGAATTTTTATAACTTTACTCCGGTTTTCATGAAGAATTTTCTCCAACATATGGTAATAAATATTACTTTCGCTATTTATGGAAAAATTTTTTCTTTAATATAAGTATGTATGTTATAAGTTAGTGGTCATTAATTTGAAAATCTTTGAAAATTTGGTGGCCTTTTACCGATAAGTTTAAAAAATTAACTCTACTTTTTATATTAGAAAAATGTTAAAATGGAACGTTAATATGATGATTTTTCGATGGCTTCATTCGCCTATAGTTCAGTTCTTTCGAAATTTTGATATTGAGGTCAAAAAGTGTCTTGCTTAATCATCTTTCATGAAAATTATTCAGGGTAGCCTCTTTTAAAATAAAATAGGTGTGTGTCCACAAAAAAATTCAAAACCGTTTGGAACCGGTTCCGGCTTTTGAAACGGTTTCGGTTTCGTTCTTTTTCAGAAAAAAATAACGGTTACGGTTTCGGTTTCGGTTTTGAAAAATGAATCGGTTTTAATCGGTTACGGTTACGGTTACGGTTTCGGTTTCGGTTTCGGTCCTTGAGTAAAACCTTGGTTTCTTTGTAATACTTCGGTCTTGATAGCGCCCCTCTTAGCCATGAAACGCACAACTGTCAGTGAGACAGGTGGGTACTTTTCAGTACACGGTGTAAACTTTAATTTAATTTTCTCATGATATGTGACCAACTGAGCTACGACACACAAAAAAATGTGCTGAAAAATCTAAAACATGAAACAAAAAAAGGTCCACTTTTTGATATATTATTTTATCCATTTCAAGGATTTTACACTTATTATTCAGTTTAGCTTTATATCTAAACCAAAAGAAATTAAAAATCGGGGGAAGTAATTAATAGGTTTGGAATTTTCTATAAAAATTAAAAAAAAAATGCTTCAACCGATAAATAGTTTCAAATTTAAATATAAATTTCTAAACGTGTAATAAAAAGCCTCAATTAACCAAACCAACATCGAATGAGTTGAGTGTCGAGTAAGCTCTTTCAGATGTTATTAAACTAATAGCCTCACAAACATTTTCGGTTTAAAGCGGGCTACTCACCTGCCAAGAAATGTCAAACGCCATATAAAAAAACGCTCAAGAGATGGTCAAGAACTGTTTTCACACGTCAAATTTTCTTGAGTCAATACTCAGCTCATAAGAAAAAATACTACAATTTTCGATTGTTGGCAACGCCGGTTTACCTCAAGAAATGAATATGCTCGTATATATTTCTTGAGGTAAACGTGCAGATTCACGGCAAAGATGAGTATATACTTCGCTGCACATGTTTTATACATTTTTATAATAGTAATCTGCAATAAAATGGAAAATGCCGTAAACGTCAAATTTTCTTGGCCAGTCATAAGAAATATATTCTCGTTTTTTTCTTGAGGCATTTCTTGGCAGGTGGGTAGCCCGCTTAAGTTTCTAACTTTATTGCCAAAAGTTGGAGTAATAAATGTTTAAAAATGATAGCTGACACAAGGACAGAGCTTGGTAATAACTTGACATTGTCTGCTCCAATTATTTTTGCTAATTTAGCGCTGAGTTTTTATACAAACAGGAATTATATCCTTATTTGTTTTTGCGTTAATACGCCATGAAATCGTATTAAGAAAAAGGGCAGCAACATCATCATCATGATCTGCTACCTCCTCCTCCTATTGGAGCCCTAAGACGGCATATTTCCTATATAAAATTGCCTATTTCAACCAAAAAACATATTGGACATACAAAATTCCAAAAATAGATGATCCCAATTTCGAGTTTTGTTTTACTTTGCACGGTTAAAAATTTGAACCTAAATTTTATACTTCTTTGGACTAAATATATGACCAAAACAAATTTGGATTCAAATACAATCTAGACCAGTTTTCAAGAAAATTGGCTAAATGAATCTGGGTTCAATTATAAACCAGAAATGTTTAAACAAATTTTTAAAGATAAAATACATTTTTTGTCCGTTGGCGGAAATTCGAACCAAGACTCCCCATCATGCCCGTCTGCTCTACCACTGAGCTACATCGCACACATAAATGTTGTTGGCGAAATTCAATCTTGAATAAGCTTTCAAAAATAAATTATAATTTTCAAACCCAAAAGTTTAAATTTTAGACTGAAAAGTTTTAATTTTCAATCCAAAAAGTTTTAATTTTAAACCAAAAAGTTTTAAGAATAAAAATAAAACTAAAAAAATGTGGCAGCTGGCAGGATTCGAACGAAAACACTCAGGAGTCACAGGCGACTGCTCTACCGCTGAGCTATGCCGCACATATAGTTTTTGTGGGCAAAATTCAATTCAATATATTTCGGTTACTAGGAAAAAAAGTCGTGCATGTACGTGCGGTAAACGCACGGAGTGCATTTATATTAGGTTAGGCTGATAGCTAAGAATATCCAAAGTGGTAATACGTTAGCAGTGTTTTAAGTGAACCCCTATCATTCTTTGAATATACTATCATACTGATATGAATTACTGTAAATTTGAAAGTGGACACTATCATATTGACATGAATTACTGTAAATTTGAAAGTGGACTCATATCATTAATTGATATTTTTCAAAAGTCATATGTTTTTACTGCCAATTTTACAGTAAATACTGTAATATTTACAGTATTACCATAATTGCTTTGAAAGTGGTTTTGATATGTTACTTTCAATGTGCACTTTCAACCTTTTTATTTCAGTGTAGGTATCTGATTTGAAATTGTATCAATTTCAGATAGGTGACAGCCTTTTAAATACATTATCTGTGGCAACACTTGTATAATTGAGCTTATGCTATGGATACACACAGGGAGATTATCTCCAAAGATTATGCTCAAGTTAACTCCCAAAAAGAAAGTTAATTCGGAATT
Source organism: Campiglossa producta (assembly GCA_964058755.1). Taxonomy (NCBI): domain Eukaryota; kingdom Metazoa; phylum Arthropoda; class Insecta; order Diptera; family Tephritidae; genus Campiglossa; species Campiglossa producta. The sequence continues at coordinate 63,084,502 of CAXKVI010000005.1, read as the reverse complement.
TGCGCTAATGTATCAGCGCTTTAGATTAAAACTGATAGGAATACATTCATTTTTCAAAACCGAAACCAAAACCATACCCATTATTTCGATCTGAAGAAGAACGAATCCGAGACCGTTTCAAAAGCCGGAACCGACTTCTTTTGAGTTCTTTTAATGTCTTACTTCTAGGTTTATTTACTTACCCATGTAAATACCGCAGCATCGTCTTGTTCAATTTGATAGTGCGGCAAAGTTTAATATGAAAATCCTTGTTATTGTTGTTGTTGTAGTAGCGAGGTGTAGTCCTGCCTAAATGTCAGACAGGGTCACCCCGAGTGTAGTGCTCTTGGCCGGGTCGATATAGGAAAACGTCCCGGGTCGTTTCGGCACGATCGGTACAGCACAAGTACTGGTACCGTTCTCGTAGAACCGGCAATACAAGAAACTAGCCATGTAGGCCATGTAGGTCATTTAGCGTTACCCAGGGTGCACCAACGGGGAGGCGACCTACTCTTACACCCCATGAAAATCCTTGTAGTCCTTCTATGTTGCTTACTTAAACCTGCAGTAGATTGAAGCCGGTGAATTGGCTACATACCTTTATACAACACATCCACACAATCTTTAAATTTAATTAGCTTGATAAAAAATAATCGACAAAATAAATGGTAAATTGCGTGTTAAGCAAGGTACTAACTTCGAGTTTCACGTGAAAGAGCTGTCAAAATCCATACAACTTCTCTTGTCGTGAAAAAAGATTGAAATTTCGCGCCCACTTTACGGTAATGTAGCATTGAGTTCACGCCGTAAAAATATTGCGCAATATGACATTAGCAACATTTTTACATGACTTTTTAAAAGAATAAATTAAATAATAAAATTAAATAAAAAAATGAAATTTGCTAGCAACATTCCACGGCAAGTTAAAGCTACGTTTACACTGCACCAAATACGTCACTTTTGGCCAAATTTTTTCGAGACCGTTCATCCTCAGATTGAATTTGATCACCAAATTAGGTCAAATTGAATTAATTTCATCTAATTTGGCAAACAAATTCATTCTGCGGGCAAACATTGTCGAAATAACTCCGCCAAATGCGACGCATTTGGTGCAGTGTAAATGTATCATAATGCATGTTGCAGGCGAAATTCCACGGCTGTGAAGTTAGTACCTGGCTTTGGTTGAAATCAAGAGTTTGCATTGCATGCATGGAATTCTTGCACGATCATTAATTGTATTCATTTACCCTATTTTTCTTTCAAAAAAATCTTAATACAAACTTCAAACACTATTTAAATGGAAAAGTGATAGTGCACAATAAAGCCGTCCTGGGACATAAAATTAATTCAATATTATTGAATCAAATAGCACACGAAAGGCATAAGCATTATTCAGTGCCAACGGTAACAACAATCTATACAATCGATTAGTCTAAAAACAAGCAAAGTAAAAAAAATTACAAACACATAAATATATTACAAGGATGGGACCTACTTGAGTGAGAGTCCACTCAAGTATGTCCCATCATTGTATGTATGTATGCAACTCTGGTACTATAGTGTAGAGCTACATTTTTTAATTAGGTTGAACGCTTAGATAATTGCGTTGTTGTGTGCCCGGAGCAAATCCAAGTTACAATGAAACATTAATGGGTTTATCCAGAAGACTAATTATTAAAAGTTTTCGATTTGATTGACTTTTAGAGAAAATTGCAAAACTTTGGTCAACGATGGTTTGCATGACATGTTTTGATGTCATCAGCTGCATGCATCAGTGGATTGGATCTGCCCAGGGTAAGAAAAATATCGCTGCTGATAATTTGATGCCCCGGTAATATAATGATAAGTTACACGGAGGGAAATCTATGGATCGAACATCCATAATTATTGATACCACATTAAATAAAAATTGATAATCCTGTCCCATCAATGAATATGGATGTTCCATCAATGCATTTTTGATAAATCACTATTGAAGTGGTACACTGAAATAAAAAGGTTGAAAGTGCACATTGAAAGTAACATATCAAAACCACTTTCAAGCGATTATGGTAATACTGTAAATATTACTGTATTTACTGTAAAATTGGCAGTAAAAACATGTGATTTTTGAAAAATATCAATTAATGATATGAGTCCACTTTCAAATTTATAGTAATTCATGTCAATATGATAGTATATTCGAAGAATGATAGGGGGTCACTTTCAAAATTGATATTACCCACTGTTGGACGAAAAATGACAGGGTTTACTGTTAATTTGACGGCCGTTTCTTGTAGATTTTTTTTTTTCAGTGTATCCATATAAACTATTGATAAATTCTAAATAGTTTAAAAAAACAAAGGGTCATAGTCAAAGTCGAGATAAAGTGGGTACTAAGTTAGCGTCAGCTTTTTCAACAGATAGGCCGTTGGAAATGGTGTCAAAAAGCTGACTCTAACTTTAGTACCCTCTTTATCTCGACTATGACTATGGCCCAAAATTTCATACAATTTGACATCTGGTTTTAGTAAGATTCGAACCCTGCTCTTCTGGCACGTTAGCCCAGTGTTCTACCATTCGGCTACGGCATATTATACAATATTTACAAAATGTTCAATCATAAGAATTTAAAAAAATTTTGAATCCAAAAAACTCTCCAACAAGTTTTAATATTGTTAGGTAATCCATAATAAAAATTGTTGCACTATTATGATTATTTGTCCCAGGTCTTTTTCCTGTTGGTAGGACGATTTGAAATTTGGTAGGTTTTTACCTTTGTCCAAGTTACATCACTGTTTTTCTACAAATTCAAATTCTTCAAGGACTAGTCGCATTCGTGCGAGGTTGGAAAAAGGGATTTGCATAAAAAATTGTATATTCAGTTTTTATTTGGAGCTTCTTATCCATCATATATGGATTTTAGGAAGTTTTTGGCACAGTGTTTTCCAAAATCTGGGTGGTGGATCAGGGACGTGGTTAAGAGTGATCCATTTAGATACGTCCCATTCTTTGGACCTTTAAAATCAGTATTTTTTGTGTTAATTTGGATAGATGCGTTGAAAAGTGAGCAAAAAAAAGTTTTTGCCCACAGTGATTTTTGGTATTGCACAGCACTAATTTCTGATTTTGTTTTCACCATGGCTAGCGCTGGTGGGCAGGGTGTCACAGCAATACCATGTAATTGGAATATTTTTCTAATATGATTATAAAAACCCATATATCGACGTGCCATACGAAACTAACACTTTTATTTTGTGTATGACGAAACTAACACTTTCAATTTGTGTCTGACGAAAACTAACACTTTTATTTTGTGTCTGACGAAAAGTAAGACTTTAATTTTTTCTATGAAGAAAATGTACTACCTAAAAGGGTTAGTTTTCGTCAGACACAAAATAAAGGTTTGGTTTTCGTCAGACACAAACTGAAAGTGTTAGTTTTCTTACATAATTTTGAAAGTGTTTGTTTTCGTAAAACATTTAAAGTGTTAGTTTTCGTATGGCACGTCGATGTAAGATCAGAACAGTTCATGAAAAAAATGTTGATACTGTGATAAAATATTAGTAGGGTGAAGGACATTTTGGTAGGTTTTCAGATGGAATTTGGTAGGAAAATTTTTTTCAAAGTGGCAACCCTATTTGCAAGGCATACTTTACAGTAGCATACTTTTCGGCACTTAACTTCACAGTGCTGGTATTATATCTGTACAATATTTTTAAAGTAGCTTAAGTCGAGATAAGTCATAAGTTAATTTTAGCGCTAGCATTGTTCTTCATCTGAGGGAAACCTACCTACCAGTCTTTTCGCCGTTTCAATAGTGACTAGCATTAAAAATGTAGAAGACTATTCAAAATATCTTAACTCATGTCTATAAATGGCTAGCGTAGAACTAAACTGGTCTATGCAACATTTTTTCCGAGATCGAGGATGTACATTTATCCGTGGAAATACCCATATGACAAAACCATTTTTCTGAAACTCCGCCGTTTTACTTCTTTGCAAGTGCTTGTGCGCCATGGAAAATTAGATAAAAGCTCATATGGATGTTCCTAGGCGGCCGCCGTGGTGTAGCGGTTAAGTGTTCGGCCTTCTACACCAAGTCGTGGCGGTTCGATGCCCGACAAAAGTAACATCAAAAATTAGAATTTTTCTAAACGGGGTCGCCCCTCGGCAGTAGTTTGGCAAACTCTCCGGGTGTATTTCTGCCATAAGAAGCTTCTCAGCAAAAAATTCATTTGCTTTGCAAGTGCCGTTCGGAGTCGACAAAAAAACTGTAGGTCCCGCCAACTTGTAGGAAAAACTCAAAAGCAACACACCACAAGTTGGAAAGAGAAGCTCGGCTAAAAATCTCGTTAGAGGTTATGATAACATGTTGGTATTGCGCCGCCATTAGTAAATGAAATTATGGAAATTTTAAAGAACTCAACTCAGTGCATCTCCCACTGCTTGGTTTGTCTCGTCCCATACGTTCAGTCCTTGATTGCTGCGTGAGTTGGTGATTGCACTCTTGTAGCTAATGCAATAACTATACCCTGCAGGAAATTCAACACTACCAACGATGAATGTATTATCCGAAATCATTAATAAAAATTTAACTATAACTATGCATAGACTGGTTTTTGAATAATACATACTTCATAGAGAAACACAAAACACGCCTTTTTGGCCAGTCATTTTTGTTCTCATCTTAAGCAGATGTCCGCAAGTGTTTTATTATTGGGTGATAAAAACTTTTGATATAAAAGTTGAAAAATGATGACCTCAAATGTTTGACGTGGCTGTCTCCCTTTTGTTTTTTGTTTTAACTCTTTTTTTGTTCAATGTCGAGCGTGCAGTAGTTGCATTGAAAATTTTGGTAAGAAGATGATGCAAATTAACACTCTATGGGATATTTCGCAGTAAAAATAACAACAACATCAACAAAAGACCAACAATTGCAAAAACAGTTTGAGAAATCCCCAGGCCTTTAATCTGGTGTCGTCTATATAACATGATGTGTTAAATTTTCTTGTTAACCAAAAGACAAGTAGAGTTTGTTGTTTGGATGTTCTTATGAACATTAGAGTGGTCATAGCATTAGGTGTAGAAAAATTAGGAATCGTAGTAAATATTTTACATACATATTTTTTTGTTGTTCTATAATCTCTAGACAGAGAAAATTTACCTAATTATGTGGCGACCGTCGTGGTGTAGCAGTAGTGTGCTCGGCCTACTACACCAAGTGAACTGGTATTGACTTCCGGTCAAACCAACAAAAAAAATTTCGTTACAGGTTATAGTGATAACCTGTTGGTATATATATCGCCGCCCTAAGTTTTTTGCATAGACAGCAAGAGTAACAAAAAGATATTTTGGAATATTTCCTATCGATTCCTGAAAAAAATGTTTGGCCATATCAAATTTTCATAAAAGTGTCATGGCGTACACGTAACTTTTTTTTGCTAACGAGTATGTAGACATAGGGTAACAAATAATTGGTCATTCAATTCTACATTCTACCTATTGGAAAGATTTAAGAGGAAGCTGAAAAATCGCGAAATGGTAACAGAAAGTACAGGTTTGTGTTTTCTAGGAAAAGTGATAGTATTTATACCAAGATGTTATTAATAGACTGCGGGCAAGTTCTGACCAGCACAAAGTCTATGGAATTGCATCCTGTTGTCAAGGATATCCTAACATTTGAAAATTTGCGAGACATGAAAAAATCAACATCGAATAAAGCTAAATATATATTCTTAAGGAAAATTGGCTGCTGAATCCGAATTCGATATCAGAATTCAACAATCCGAATTCGATATCAGAATTCACCCTAACCTTGCAAAAAAGTCCAATATTATTTTGTGATGGTTTCGTTAGGTTGGAGAAGAACTGCGACCTGTTAGGCTGATTGTGATCACGGATTTGGATTTAGCTCGCCAAAATCATGAAAATTCATATATTGAGTTCACAGATCCGTCAGCTTTTTGTTTTTTGTTTTTGCGCCATTAGAAGGCTGTAAAACTACACCTTCGCAGAGGAAGCATATATTAAGCAAAAATTTGTTTGAAAGTTTATGAGAAATGTATATTTTTGATTATATAAAAATATACATTTCTCATAAACTTTCAAACAAATTTTTGCTTAATATATGCTTCCTCTGCGAAGGTGTAGTTTTACAGTGTTCTAATGGCGCAAAAACAAAAAACAAAAAGCTGACGGATCTGTGAACTCAATATATGAATTTTCATGATTTTGGCGAGCTAAATCCAAATCCGTGATCAGAGAAATGTATATTTTTGATTATATTATTCATCATATAATATAATCAAAAATATACATTTCTCATAAACTTTCAAACAAATTTTTGCTTAATATATGCTTCCTCTGCGAAGGTGTAGTTTTACAGTCTTCTAATGGCGCAAAAACAAAAAACAAAAAGCTGACGGATCTGTGAACTCAATATACGAATTTTCATGATTTTGGCGAGCTAAATCCAAATCCGTGATCAGAGAAATGTATATTTTTGATTATATTATTCATCATATAATATAATCAAAAATATACATTTCTCATAAACTTTCAAACAAATTAATGATAATTAATCAAGTAGGATATCAATAAACAAAATTTAGTAAAAAAATTGAATCAAAAACACAAAAAAAAAGACGGAAATATGAATTTTTTTTAATTTAATACTAAATAAGTTTTGAAAAAGTGAAATTATAAAAAAAACAAGTAAGGAAAGCTGTCTTCGGCTGTGCCGAAGGCTAAATACCTTTCATGAATAAGCGTAACGATTTTCACTGTTTGATCCCAGTACAGCCTGTGTGAATTTAACTTCCGCTCATACCGAAATTATCGGAACTATCGATTATATGGGGGCGATGTGTTATATTGGTTCAATCTCATTGATTTTTAACATCGACATTCCACATTCTAAAACAGCAATAGCTACGAAATTTCACGTTCCTACCTATATAATTACAGGAGTTATCTACCAAAATCCGTTTATCGGAACAATCGATTGTATGGGGGCTATGTGAAATATTTATCCCATCTCGATGATTTTCAACATCGATATTTCACATATAAAAATAGTGATACTTCCAAAATTTCACGTTCCTACGCGTTTAATTACAGGAGTTATAGGCCAAAATCCGTTTATCGGAATAATCGATTGTATGGGAGCTATGTGAAATATATATCCCATCTCAATGATTTTCAACATCGACATTTCATATATAAAAATAGCAATACTTACAAAATTTCACGTTCCCTCCTCTTTAATTACAGGAGTTATAGCCCAAAATCCGTTTATCGGAACAATCGATTGTATGGGGGCTATGTGAAATATTTATCCCATCTCAATGATTTTCAACATCGATATTTTACATATAAAAATAGCGACGCTTCCAAAATTTCACATTTCTACGTGTTTAATTACAGGAGTTATAGCCCAAAATCCGTTTATCGGAATAATCGGTTGTACGGGAGCTATATGTAATATCGGTCCGATCTTGCTGGTTCCGACAAATGATTCCTATATTGGAAAACGGTGGCCGCATACAAAATTTCAGCCAAATATCTCAAAAACTGAGGGACTAGTTTGCGTTCAAACAGACAGACGGACAGACGGACATGGCTAAATCAACTCATCTCGTCATCCTGATCATTTCGGTATACTTATTGATGGGTCTATCTCTTCTTCTTCTCATACTTACAAACATCGGACCGAAGTTATAATATTATTTCATGTTCATGAAAGGTATAAAAAGTTGTTAACCTTTTTTGTAGCCCACTCAATTTCCTTTAAGAATCTGTATCAGTCATTTTTTTTAACCTTTCTTAAAAGGAATATCAATATAATTTTATATAATATGTTATTTTTTAATTGAAACTACAATTTGTAGTCAAACTTGTTGTATAGGTCCAAGGAAGGTATCCTTAGGGAATGGACTATTTAAACTATTTTTGGTACAGTCAATACCTTTCATGATTTTGAGCTAAAATTGAAATTTGTAGTTAGTTTGTTCTCATAGTCTAAGGTTCTCCTAGTGGTGGAAAGATTTGAACAATATTCGGTACAGCCAATAACTTTTATGAGAGTAACTGATGCGCAAAGATTCAGGAAAATTACTTGCTTTTTAGAGCTGAAATTAAAATATGTATTAAAATGTTTTTCAATCGGACCCAGCGGTTTTTTTTTTTAATTTTGTATGACAGTTATACACACATAATTGTCAACCACTCTCAACTAAAGCAACATTCCATTTTCTGAATAAAAACAGTATAACATTCATGTATAAAATGGGGCTTCTTTTTCTGATAACTTAAAAAAGCCAAATAAGGAGAAACATGCTTAACGAAATTCTTTTGACTTATTGGCATACAATATTGTTGGCGTCATTTCAACGGAAAAACTTGTAAATACAAATGCAAATTTGTAAACACATCAACTGGAAATTTTACACAAATGCGTCAATTCTTCATGCTTAATCTCTTGTTTCCGCATTAAATGGAATTTGTTTCGTAATGCATGACATCAATGGTTACATTTATTTATTTAAATTTATTTTTATATAAAAAAACAAGGCAAAATCTTAATGTTGTTTTATGATGGACAACAGGTTGAAAAAATATAAGAGGAAACGTAACGGCATTTACATTGGCGGAAAGTTGAAAAAAATCACAAAATGTGGAAAAAAATTCCGATTAAAACTAGTAAAACTAGCAAACAAAAAAACGCTGTTATGAGAGTGAGAAAAAATCTTAAATTTACTTGCTTAAAATAGCCTTTAACCGTCTAGGCGATTCCGGCCGTCCAACATGTTGCGCCAAGCGGTTCTTTGCCGAGCCAACTGGCGCCAATTGCGGACACCGCGTGTTTTTACACCTGCCTCCACTTGGTCCTGTTATCGTAATGGTGGTCTCCCTCTTCCTCTACTTCCACCGATGTGCCGATAATAATACCTTCTGGGCCGGAGCAGGAAGGGTACGATAAGTGACTTATAGAGTGTTGTTTTTGTTCGTCGAGAGATGACTTTACTCCTCAATTGCCTACTCAGCCCAAAGTAGCATATGTTTGCAAGATTTCCAGGCTTCTTTTTCTAATTTGGAGTACGCCGAAAATACGGCAATTTCGTCGGCATACTCCAACAGTTGTACGCTCTTGTAATATATTGTTCCAGCGCGATTAAGTTCTGCAGCTTGTATTATTTTCTCCAACATCAAATTAAAGAAATCGCACGATATGGGGTCGCCCTGCCTGAAACCTCGTTTAGTATCGAACGGCTCGTAGAGGTCCTTCCCGATTCTGAACGAGCTGGTCTGAAGCCACCAGGTCTGAAGCCACACTGATAAAGTCCAATCAATCGGTTTACTTCAGGCTTCAGTCTTTCACACAATACTCTTGATATGACCTTATATGCGGTACTCAAAAGGCTGATTCCATAATATTTGGCACAGTTTGCGAGATCGCCTTTCTTGTGGAGTGGGCAGAGAACACTTAGATTCCAATCTTTAGGCATGCATTCATCCGACCATATTCTGCGCAAGAGCTGGTGCATGCACCTTACCAGCTCCTTGTCGCCGTATTTGAATAGCTCAGCGGGCAGACCATCAGCGCGCCCGGCTGTGCTATAGCTAATCGCACCTCGTTATAGTCGGGTTGTGGAACTTCAATTCCATCATCTTCGATTGTAGGGTCGGGTTCGTCCTCTTCTCTGAACTGCTGCTCTGTTCCTCCTTTTAAAAGGGCAGAGAAGGGATCCCTCCATAAACTTAGTACTCTCTGAACATCTGCCACCAGTGGGGCCAAATACACTTTCTTTGCCCACCCTGTCGTTAGAGTCGCTAAACACAACTTTGACATCATCCTGAGAAAAAGTCTAACCTTTGAAAAAAATCCTGTAAGTCTATAGATATGCATATCTCATTTTCGATCAAGAGTGGAGTTACTATAAGTGTGCCTACTCAACCATCAATGCACCTAACTGGAATCGTTGACGCCGTTAAAATTTATAGAAAAAATATATTGCCCTTTATGCACCAGTACAGCTGTGAATAAATATGAGGACAATATGGAATATGCGACACTTCCTTTTATTGAAACATCCTTTTTATGAAACCTTATTAAAATCCAATCATATATGGCATTTTTTATTTCGGTACAAATATCCATCTTTTTATTTTCACGCACCATAACGGCTTTCCACAGTGTAGACAAATGAATATGTAGGTTTTGCATTAACAATAGGATGTAGTTATGCCGTGCTTTTTCTTTCATGCTAGCTATGAAAAGCACCCGGAATTTTCCTAACAACATTTTCAGGGCAAAAATAAAAATCATATAAGTTTTCGACTTTAACAGAGAAACGGCATCACTTTTCAAAATCTTTTTCTGGAGTATATTTCAGGTATCACCCGGAGCTTAAACCTAAGCACTTCATCTTGCTAGGCAAGCACTCTTACCACTGTATTGTCACCATCATCATCATTGATTGGCGCTCAACCGCTTAGGCGATTTTGGCCGTTTCAAAGCACGCCTGTCGTTCCATTTTAGCGACAAATAATGCCAATTGGAAACGCCAATTGGAAACGCCACTGTCATACTGTCACAGTCGCCTTTAAATTCACAACAGAAAAATAAACGCATGGGCGCTTCTTATCACTTATTTTGTATCGTCTATTTTTCCGCTCCATTTCCTTTCACACTCAATCACAAAACAAAATTTTGAACTCACGTTTCATATGCTCTTAAGCCCTTAAAATTTATGAGGCAAAGGATATTCACCCTGAAGTAAATCGATTTCAAATAATTGCATTTGGGAAAGGATTGGAGAGTCCCTGGGGTGGCACGCGCTATCATTGATATGCTCCATTGATTCAGTTCCAATTCAAGCAAGTGCTTACTTTGATTACTTCGTTGGTGATATCCTTTGCTTCCTTTCGATCTCATGGGAACGGGGTTTTGGTTCTTATTAAATGTCCAAAAGAGGAAAATCTCATGGCACGCACGTATGATTTGCTCACATAATGCCAAAGTAAATTATAATAGCAATTTGCATTTCAAACTTGTATCTAATATCTGTCTACCGCAATTGAGTATAGATTGCCTGTTTAATTACAGAAATTTGAACTACCTACTTGGATATGTTTGTGAATACAATTCCATAGATGTATCTGGCTGATTTATGTAGACAGGTGTAACTTGACCTAATTCGTTTAATTTAGTACATAGTTGGTTATCTGTTGAGGTCTGCACGAATGTGGGTACTAGAAATACATATACCCAACAAACACAACAACAAGGATAACATCGTATCGGAGTAGAGAGGAATTGGTTTTCTCGAATGTAGATTAATTTACTGTTATCAAACTCGAAACAACTTCATGAATATTTATTTTCGATAGAGCTTTTTAAAGTTACAGATATAGAGTTCCTTAAATGAAATTGCTTGCACGGAGGGAAATCTATGGATCGAACATCCATAATTATTGATACCACATTAAATAAAAATTGATAATCCTGTCCCATCAATGAATATGGATGTTCCATCAATGCATTTTTGATAAATCACTATTGAAGTGGCATCCATATAAACTATTGACAAATTCTAAATAGTTTAAAAAACAAAATTTCATACAATTTCGCCCATATATATTAATACGCTGTCTCTACCATTATTACTATGCAGTAAATATGGATATGGATATAGCGATAATAGAAATTCATATCACGACCATAGATATTGGCATGCCGTTCAAATATATTAGTATTCTATGTATCCATAAATATAAAAAATAGTACATCATAGCGAAATGCTTGACATGTGATTTGATTTTTTATTGGGAGCAAATAATATTTGATAACTCGCTCTTCTGAATGAATATATCATCAAACTCGTCGCTATCAATAGTGATATTGTCACAACATTAAAAGCATTTCTCTCAGTGTGGAATTAAAGGAGAATTCGTGAAATTTGGCAAACTCTCAAATATTGCTTGCTTTGCTTGCTTTGACTATCAGATGTTGATGACTTTGCTTTAATTGCTTTAAATTGAGCAATAAAATTGGGAGGAAATAATAATTAATTCATTTTTTCTCTATTAAATTAATAAATTTACCAAAAAAAACTCTGAATGCAAAGAAATAAATAACGAAAACAAATATATAAAAGAGAAGCGTCAAAGCGTTCATTGTAGCATACCTCTAAAGTTGAGCGCAAAGTTTTGAGGTTGCAAATGTCAGGCGACGTTAACAAAGCTTTATGTAATTGACCATTAAGCCTTGCAAAAAATTAGCATTTTTGAGTTAATTCATATTGTCGTTGTCAATTCACTCGAGTTTATGGCTTAACGTGAACGTAATAGTAGAGGTCACTCTTTTTTCGCCCCTTCCCATACATTTTGTACGGGAAAAAGTTGTATTTTTTTTTTTTCAAAGTCAATTTTCTAACGATTTTTGAAACTTTTCCCAAAAAGCTTTACGCACATATTTTTAAAGTGGAGGCTTTAAACTTATTCTTGTGTATGAGTTTGAATACTTTTTGCTGCGTATGTCGGTTTATTTTGTTGTTTAGAAAGTTTATCTAAAGGGTAAAAGCAGAATTTTAAAAAACCAGGATTTTACCTATGCAGGATTTTAAAAAATTTTGAAGGATTTTGCGAGGTAGAATTTTCTAACGCAGGCAAATGTTACGCTCCCATCTCCATATAACCCAAAGTGAACAATTTTTGTTATATGGAAAAAAATGTGTGATGCCCTTCTTTTGAAGGGTGTTTCGTGTATAACTCGACCAGATGAACAATCTCTACTAGGTCGCTTTAAATGTGTATTCAATTTTTTTTGTAGCACTGTGTTATTTGTTTCTCAGACATAAAAATGTTACGTATACGCCATGTCACTTTTATGAAGTGACTTTTCGTCAGTAAATCAAGGGTTCCATTATGGGTAACTTTTTTTTTTTGGAATAGTTAGAAGGTGTGGCAAGCTGTAGCATGTATGTATGTATATGAAGTATAATTTTTGCTTTTTTTGTTTTAGTTTTTGGTAGATTGCACTGGTTTTTCGATATTTTGCCAAGGAAGTGCTATATTCACCTACAAAATCACAACTAAGACTACAAACAGTTTTATTTGCATACAACTTTTCTGACTTCTGACACTTTTATTTTGTAAAAAAAGTCAACTTTGTGCAGAGTAGTAAGGAATTGTTCATATTTCAACATTTCTGTATAATGATACATTTACACTACACCAAATGCGTCGCTTTTGGTGAAGTTATTTCGAGAATGTTTGTCCGCAGAATGAATTTGTTTGCCAAATTAGACGAATTTAATTTAATTTGACTTAATTTGGCGATTAAATTCAATCTGCGGATGAACGGTCTCGAAAAAACTTGGCCTAAAGTGACGCATTAGGTGCAGTGTAAATGTAGCTTAAGGCTGCATCACAAAAATCTGAAAATAAGATACATATTTATATAAAACAATGTTCGCGGCTGAACCACTGTGCGCTATGTAAATATATACATAACTTTCTCTGTGAAAGTATGGACTGCTTTGGTAATAGGTTTAGTTAAATTCTAGTTAGTTCAATTTATTTAGTTTCCACATTACTTCGTAAAAAGCCAATATGTATTCATCTAAATTTTTTGCATCTAAAAGTTATGTTAACAACACGTACATACATAAAAGTTACTTTGTATTCGCTCCAGTAAGTATGTAGCACATCAGCAGAGATGGACAGTATAAACACTAAAGTTGGCGGATTATATACAAGTCCATAAAGTATTCAATCAAATGCCAACTGGCCATTTTTTATTCTTACCCATATGTAAAAGTTTTTGCATACAAATCGTACTCCAGGGCTATACAATTGACGATTGCTGGCAAGGCGCCTTATATCAATATCATACAAAAAGTTGTGCTTCGGTCTTATTGTCGAGCTACCCTTCACATCTAAAAAAAACTTGTATAGGCAATGAGCTTATGTTTTGTCTGGAATGCCATGATAATTTTTATAATTATATACTCTTAAATTTTCGCTTAGTTTATTCTTTAAAAATTTCTGATTTCAGATTGCATCCCACGTCTAATAGCTCCGCCGACACGCTTCCAATACATTATTTATTGACCCGTAAACCTATATAGTTAAGACTTTCCCAAAGTGCAAACTTCTGATGTAAGCAAATGTACATGAATACGCATTTAGGAGTAAGAGGAATTTTCATAGGTCATAGCAAATTAAAGTTTTAGGAGAGTTTTATAACTTTGTTACATGTTTCGAACATTTGCATTCATACACAGATGTGAAATTTAATATCTACGCGTATAGTATATGTATAACTGCATAACCTTACATTTACTACCATACAAGCGAGTACCTTTACATATCTTTACTTACATATACATATGTATTAGACTGGGCCCAATAAAAAAACCTTTGTTGTGAAACACCATTTACCTGAACATATTTTGATATTTTTGATTTCTCAATTTTGGTTTGAAAACTTTACAAAAGCTAAATACATATTCTTGAGGGAATGGTACGATATGTCGAAAAAAAAGAAGTCGAAACTAAAAAGTCGAAAAAAAAATGTCGAAAAAAAATTTGCCGAAAACACAAAAGGTCGAAAAAAAATTGTCTCGAAAAAAAATGTCGAATGAAAAAATGTCGAAAAAAAATATATAAGATGTAGAAACAATGTAATGAATGATGTGTTAAATTCGTTGAGTATTATTTTTCTAGTGTTTTGCAATAGCTCTTGCAAGCAAATATAAAACCTGACGGTAAAGTTACAAGCACAAACTCTTAAGCTCTTCTCAATATAACTAACAACAACCTCTCAGAAACGAATCTCCGGTTTAAAGATATCAGAAAAATTTTAATTTTTGGCGACTTTTATATTCACGTAAATATTTGATGTATCGATGTTTCTATAAAAATTATGAAGTTTTGAACGTTTAAACGTTATTTCGGTTTCTCACTTGTCCAAAAACAAAAGTAAATTGGACCAACATCTTTTACTTGTTCAAAAATATGCACGTAATTAGAAAAATATACACATCTTAGAAAACTAACCAAGTCGAAGCATCGATGTACATATATAGCGAAACAAATGTACATAGACTTTGCATCAAAGACCCATCGATTTATTTTTGACATTGGTGACTCCAGCATAGTTTATCTCAATAAGATAACGGTAACTTTCTCGCAATGATCATTACCAAATGATTAGTGTTATGCTTTTAATAAGTACAAATCATAAGTCTTCCTCAATCTTAATTTTTACATGTGCAGTTTGTAGCCCGAAAATGTCTGAGAATATTTCTGTTGTTACCTCTAACAAGGGGAAAATTTGAATAGGCTTTGTATTGGAAAATGGTTGAAAAGTTCTTGGTAAGAGGTAAGGAAGTGATAAATAATTGTATACTGTCATAAAACACGTTGTTAAACTCAAATTTCCGAAGTTTTACATTAAGCATCCAAGTTTCGACCTTTTTCGGTCATTTGCATTTTTTCGACATTTTTTTTTTCGGTCAAAAATCTCTTCGGTATCTTAAAATTTTTTTAAATTCGGTCTTGGAAATTCGACATTTTTTTTTTCGACATATCGTACGGGACCCATTCTGGGTCTGGTACGATATTTCGAAAAAAAAGAAGTCGAAACTAAAAATGTCGAAAAAAAATGTCGAAAAAAAATTTGCCGAAACCACAAAAGGTCGAAAAAAAAAATGTCTCGAAAAAAATGTCGAATGAAAAAATTTCGAAAAAAAATATATAAGATGTAGAAACAATGTAATGAATGATGTGTAAAATTCGCGCGAATTTAACACATCATTCATTACATTGTTTCTACATCTTATATATTAATGTTGAGTATTATTTTTCTAGTGTTTTGCAATAGCTCTTGCAAGCAAATATAAAACCTGACGGTAAAGTTACAAGCACAAACTCTTAAGCTCTTCTCAATATAATTAACAAGAACCTCTCAGAAACGAATCTCCGGTTTAAAGATGTCAGAAAAATTTTGATTTTTGGCGACTTTTATAGTCACGTAAATATTTGATGTATCGATACATCGATGTTTCTATAAAAATTGTGAAATTTTGAACGTTTAAACGTTATTTCGGTTTCTCACTTGTCCAAAAACAAAAGTAAATTGGACCAACATCTTTTCCTTGTTCAAAAATATGCACGTACCCGGGTGGAAATTAAGCATGGAATATCTAGATTTAAGCGTGGCCCTAGGTAGGTTTTCCTCATCATAGGTTCTCCTAATTTGGCCCATGGCAGGCCCTATCATTACAGAACTTGAATGGGCAACGTTATCTAGGGCCTGGCTAGTAATACCCTTTTATAGGGATTCCACACAAAACCTAGGTTGGCCCTATCTAGATTTTCCTATAAAAATCGTAGATTTTAGTTTAATAATTATTTAAAAAGTATTAAATTGAAAGATAAAATATGTGGCATCCGATTTATAATTTTTTTCAACAATGTTAATGCGGGAACCAATAGAAATAGTTGTAAATGAATTTTTGCGAGAATATTAACTTGTTCAATGCATATAATTTGCAGATTATAATAAATTTGTAAATATTATATAATAGATGCAATTAAAATAAATATACGAGGAAGTACTCGGATATACTTTATTGAAGACTAGCTGTCACAAAATTACTGTACAAAAACATATTTAAACATACTTATGAAGAAGCGGCATGGTATAAATGGCTTTTACACTTTCAATTTCATCCTGAACATACAAAGTTACTAATTTTTGTTTAACATTTTCAATGGACTTTGTTGACACGTGAGAGCATGGCGCATTTTGCAATTTCCACATATGTAACCGGCTCGAATTAAACGGATACGTAAACATTGGTTTGTCAAATTGAAGTTTTCTTACAGATATTTGTACATGAATTTCGTCGTCTCCACAATTTTTCGATTAAAACGCAAGTACCATCGTTCAATAATACATTATTGTCAGGATAGCATGTTCGCAAAGTAACTCCATTGTATTGTAATTTTTGTATATCAAAGTGATCGTCGCTCCACTTTTCACTGAGTATCATCAATCTTGCCGGTACATCAGGCTTTTCATTTCTAACTAAATACCTTTCGTGAAGACGGCTGCTGATTTGTGGTAGTACATCTTTGCCGGAACGCAGCATTCTTTTTATTTTCCCCAAAAAACTTTCGAACGGGTTATTCGGCTGAGACTACAACCCATACTTTTCACGTCATCAGCTAGATGTAATAAGTTGTGCATATTTTTTGTTAACGAATGCTTTCCATACAAAAGTTCAGAACTTTCTACGAATTTTCGTAAGTACAATTTGGCTTTTTCACATTATTGGGATGCGCATTCATCTGAGCTTAAAAGTCGACATGCAGCATGTAAGAGCAAGAAGTGCCTGTAATAACTTGGTTTCAGTAATTTTTTCATAAGTATTGGCCCACTGTACAGAAGAAAAAATCTGCATTCCGTAGCTTTCAATTTCGAGAACCGCTTCAAAAGGTGCTTGGTTTTTCGCTGATACTCGAGAGGAACTTGTGTATTCATTATATTCTCGAATCTTTTTTCTAGAACTATTTTTTGTGGGCGGCTCAATTTTACGGGCGACACTGCTAACCAATAGTCAAGAAGCGTTTTCATGATACCCAGGCAACATAAATGCATAAAATCTAGAATGAAGGATTTTATCATGTCGATCGGAGGAACAATATTCAATAGAGGTGACTCATAATTATGGTGTTCAGGTTGTCGTTCTGTGAAGACTTTGTAAGTTGTTATGAAAGAGATATTTTTATATTATGAAGTCAGAAATAAAATTTTAAATAAATATTTCAGGAAAATGCACTGATTAGTTTGTACAGTCGCAAAAAATCGACCTCTAATAATTTAGCAAACATTTTCAAAAACTGCATTGCCCGCGAATTGGTAATGAACTACACAGTTTCAAAAAAAATAGGCAACAAGAAAGTCTTCAAAAATGTAAATGATAAATTTTACAACATTGTATATGGTAAGTTAATATTGAAAAAAATTAATAACATCGATGGAATTGACAAGGTCGTAAAACAATATTTTTTTTTTTTTTGTAGGTTTTATTAACAAAATGCGTAACAAAGAAGAGCAACCTGATTTGTCGGATGCAGAATTTTCATCATGTTTAAGTTCATGCTTCACTAATGCCAAGGATTGGGATGGTCATAGAAAAGACAGGAAATAGTTACTTGTGTATTAAACAGTGTGACCATTTCAGCATTTTTAGCATTATTCTGTCCAAAAAATTTCGAATATTTTATTACTTTTTTTAAAAAAAAATCTAATACTTGTTAGTTGAGTCCACATATACCATGGCAACCATTTGCGTAGTAATTAAAAAGTAAAATCTGGCATCATCTCTATATAAAACAAAAAACACCAATTTATTTAACATAGAAAATGGAAAGGTTGGTAAAAAATTTAATTTATTTCATATCAAAAAGCAACCTAGGTTGAATCTAGCACGAAGTAGATTTTCTAGATAGGGCCTGCCCTAGACCTCCTGTCTAGGCCCTAGATAGGCTCCTTGTTTGGCCCAAGATAGGCCTAGATATCATGGCCCATTTTTACAAAAGCATTAACATTGGGGCAAGGGCCTAGATAGGCTTTCCTTGTTTGGCCCAAGATAAAACCATGGAGGATCTAGTTAGGGCCATTACAACGCCTAGACACAATTTCCAGCCGGGTAATTAGAAAAATATACACATATTAGAACACTAACCAAGTCGAAGCATCGATGTACATATATGTATAGCGAAACCAATGTACATAGACTTTAGATGGATTTGCTGACAGTTCTTTGAAAGTTTTTCGAGAAACAGATCCTATATTTTAGATCACCCAAAGAATTTTAAACTTTCTCCAAGGATGGGGAGTTTTTCGATGTTTTCAGGGATAGGATTGGTGTTCAAATTGGCATCAGTTACCGTTTAGAATAATGCCATTAATTGTTACGCAAGGGTCAAAACCGCTTACGGGGTTAGTCAGCGATAATGTAATAATTACTAATTAATCCTCATGGTGAAAGGCCACAGATCATGTCAAGTCACTTATATGTATATGTTCGATTTTGTGATATATTACACACATATGTAGATAAGCAGATTAATATATCAGGATGTTATTGTTTTTAAAATTAATTTTGTTTGTTTGTCGTACTATTATTTTCATATAGTGGAAAATTTATGTTTTTATAATTGTACTGTTGATCCACAAACAAAGCGTGTTAAAGCTATAAAAACGCCAACACGGTCACTAAAAAAAATACAATACTCTTGCATTTTACTTATAGATTTACGGCTGCGATTGAAGTTGACAGAATTGAATTTAAAACACGCTCATGCATTTTTGTTTATTCTTAATTTCATGAATGGCATCGTAAAAATTGAATTGCATAAAACCGCATCGCATTCATTGTTTTAAACAAATAAAACCAAGTACAAAAATTTCTTTAAATATGAGTATACATACATACATAACACTTGTTTATAAAGGTGACTCCATTTTAATAGTCACTTGGTATGTTTACTTTTTTACTGAGTTTCAAAAATATCGAATACATTTTAAGCAAATATGAGTTAATTTTAAATTCAATTAAAGATTTACCACATTTTTATACGAAATTGTAGTTGCGAGCTTGGGGCCTAGCAGTAATTTCATTATTGCTGTTGGCTTTGAATTTTTAATAAGTTATATTAATAATTAAAATTTTTGTTTGGAATATAAAAGGTAAATAAATTGTGTCACACGCCATAGCTTCATGGATCGATTTCGGGAGTTGCTAGTTCCACTTGTCAGCATGATTTAGGACACACATTGCTAGCCAATCGGCCAACGACGTATTATTTTTACTAGAGTTCGCCCAGTGGTTGAAATTCAACCACAAAACCTTATTTTATTTTCCTACCTTTTTGCTATTTCTTAAATTTTCCTTTCTTTTCCATATTTTGTATATTTTTGGTTTCTATACATTCCTATTCATTTTGCCTTTTCCTCCCTCTTTACACCATTCAGTAATATAGTTTCAATGTTGATAATTATTTATTCTTCCTAGGTCGTCTTCATACGTATTTCTTTCCTTTCCTTTCCTTAGCATTCATTTGCTTTTATTTCCTTTCCTTTCCTCTCCTTTCATCTCAATTTATTTCTTTTGCTTTTCTTTCCTTCTCTTCCCTTTTATTTCCTTTCCTTATCTTCTCCGTTCTTTTCCTTTTCTTTCCCTTTCTCTTCTTTACTTTTCTTTCCTTTTCTCTTCTTTCATTTCATTTTATTTCCCTTCTTTCTTTCTTTCTTTTCTGTTCTTCTCTGTTCTTTTCTTTTATTTTTCTTTCTTTTCGTTTCTTTTATATTCTTACCTGATCCTTCTTTCCATTTCCATTACATTCCTTTTTTCCTTTTATTTTCTTTTTCTTTCCTTTCCTTTCGTTTCCGTTGCTTTAGTTTCCTTTCATTTTATTCATTTTTTTTTCATTTCATTTCTTTTCTTTTATTTTTTTCTTACCTTTATTTTCTTTCACTTTTTTTCTTAAATTTCCCTTCCTGTCATTTCGTTTCCTTACCTTTCCTTTTCTTACCTTTCCTTTCCTACCGTTTCCTTATTTTCTTTTGTTCCTTTCCGCAACTCTTTTGCTTTTCTTTTTCTTTCATTCATTTCCTTAAATAATTTTTTTTAGCTTTTCATTACCTTTCTTTCCTTTATTTTTCTTTCTTTTTATTTTCATTTATTTTCCATACCTTCTTCCTCGCTACCTTTTCTTTCCCTTCTTTTTTTTCTTCTTTCCTTTCTTTGTCTTTCTCCTTTTGCTTCTCTTTTCCACTGCTTTACCTACATTACATTTCCTTTCTTCCCTTCCTTTTTCTTTTTTTTTTCTGTCATATTTTCCGTTCCTTACCTTAACTTACCTTTATTTTCCTTTTATCCATCCCTTTCCTTTCCTATTATTTTCTTAATTTAATACTTTTATTTATTTTATATTATTCCCTTTCCTTTCATTTCCAACAAATTTTATTTTTTTACTTTCAATCACTTTTCTATTTCTGATTTTACTTTTTTTAATTTTATCAATTTTCCATTTTACTTTATTTCACTAAGTCTAGCCACGAAGGGCCTTGTGCATGATCTAGCTTATTTGTGCTTTTTTTTTTAAATTTGCTTCTCTGAATCCCCACGCAAAGATTTTATTTTTGTAAACACTGTTTGTACCTAAGCTCAATAAAGTTGACGCGCTGGCTCATGTTATCTTATTGCTGCCAACAAAACAACTCACCCTACTGCAATGAATGCAAACACAACAAATGCATACCTACATACATACACCCATAACAGCGGCTCTATAAAGCGAATGCGTGTATATCACATGTAGTGGTGTGATTTTCAAATCATAATATAATTAATTATTTTTAATTTTTGGTTTGTTTTCGGCCACCCTGCTCGGCGAGACATATCGATACATACCAAATTTTATATACCTTAGAATTGTGGTTATTGCAAAAAAGGGATGAACCAGTTATGTTTGCGCATTTATATATAATAGATTATTTTATTGCTAGGCCTCAAGCTCGCAGCTACAATGTCATTTAAATACAGAATGCCGTAATACAGCAATTCCATTATCGTAAACAAATATATACGTTTTTTATAGCAATTTGTTTTCCGGAACATAAATTTGTAGCTTTGCAAGAAGTGCAGTTTTCACTGATTGTCAGCAGCCAGTCGGCTTGTCTCAACCGAGGATGATCACATGTATTGAATCAAACGCGCCAAAAGTATTAATAGTAATACTCATAAAAACTACATTAACAAAAATTCGGTGACTCTGTCTAAAAATTTTCTAATCGGTACTCTTACTTGGCAGAATTTAGCCCTCTAGAAATTGCAATTTAAGCCCGTCTGAAGAACAAATTTTTAAAGAAAATGTGTTTGCCAAATCTTATATATAAATACGCAGTGTTCAAAAGTTTTTCCTCTTTTTTGCAATAACCAAAATTCTAAGGTATACAAAATTGTATATGTATGTAAAAAATTAATTATAATATGGAAGAAATAATTTAGAAGTTACACCACTACAAATGCTAAACACGTATTCACTTTATAGATCCGATGTTCTGTGTATAGGTATGACCACTTGCATTGGTGTTTTTGTAGGAGAGGCTGACTATGAGCACAAGAGTTGCTTTGTTGGAAACATCAAAGAAGCAAAAACAAACACAAGCAAGTACATAAACTTGATTGATGACACATGCAGTGTTTACAAAAATAATGGCATGTGAGTATTCATGTTCAAACAGAGAAAAATAGTGGCAGGGTGGAGTGTTTTTGTTATAAAAAGAAACCAGCTAGTTTTTTTCTTTTTAATCTGTTTAATTGTGAAATATTGAAAGTAAATTTATGTAAAACTAAAAAAGTCGGTAAAATGTATAAAAAAATGAAAAGTACTCCGTATGACCGCGGTTTCTGTCTAAACGGCTGAACCGATTTCATAACTGTAAAAAGTACTTTCTTGGACCTTCTCTGTGGAAGGTTTATAAAAAACCCGATTGTTTTGTTGCGGAAAAATTAAAAAATATGAGGCGTCTAAATTTCACAATTTTGCATAGGTTATTATATAACGGATTAACCAATTTCTATTCTGTGAAAGTCCTTTCTTTTTCTGTGGAAGGTTTATTCGAAAAAAAAACCGATTAAAAACCTTTTGTTTTGGTTGCCGAAACGAAGAGAGCTGAGACATCAAAATGTCACAATGTTGCATAATCTATCTTTTCACGGTTAAAAATGTGAACCTAAATTTTATACTTTTTTGGACTAAATATATGACCAAACCAAATCTGGTTTCAAATTCAATCTAGACCAGTTTTCAAGAAAAATGGCTAAATTAATCGGGTTTCAATTATAAACCAGAAATGTTTTAACAATTGTTTAAAAATAAAATAAATTGTTTGTCCGTTGGCGAGAACTAGAACCAAGACTCCCCACATCATGCCCGTCTTCTCTACCACTGAGCTACATGACACACATAAATGTTTTTGGCAAAATTCACTCTTGAATAACCTTTCAAAAATAAATGAAAACAAAACAAAAATTGTAGACTGAAATGGTTTTAATTTTAAACCGAAAAGCTTTTAAGATCTTAATTCGAAACCAAGAGAAATTAAGATTCTTCTTAAACTTTTAGAAGACTTAAAATATTGCAAAAAAAATTTTAAAAAATCGCTTAAACTTTAGACGGGTTTAAAATTTAGGCTTATTGTTTTAACCGTGTTGTGAATTTTGGGCATTTCGGGATTATTGCATATTCATAGCCGACTTCTCAGATTTTTAGCATGCATTTGGTCGTATGTCATACAATTGAGGCTTTTTGATAGAGTATTTTAAAAATTCAAAAGCGAGAAATCAATACAACTGTCTTCTGAGGTAGCTACGACAATTCTGTAAAAGTGCTTTCTTGAACCTTCTCTGTTGAAGACTTTTTTGTTATTGGAAGAGGGGGCACCAATACTACCTAATTTTTAAGGCTGAATATCTCTACAAATTTGTATCGCAGATACGTGGAATTTGGCACGGAGATATACGATATCAATGCCATTCTCACAGAAATGACTTATAGGAAAAGGGGAAGTGGCACCACATAAAATCATTTTTTCGAATAAAGAAAATACTAGTATGTAACCCCCGATAATCCGGTGTGTTTGCTTATTACCCCTGCATTGCTTTTGTAGTCAAAGTAGCGCAAAATCATACATATGTACTTACATACATACATATTTACATTTTTTTCAATGTTTGTCTATTTCGACTGAAATCCATGCAAGCATTGTATGTACATATGTATGTATATTGTATATACATTGTATATACATGTATATATACATGTATACATGTATATTGTATGTATACATGTATATTGTATATACATTGTATATACATTTACAAAGCATGTTAATATTGCCATATAAAGAGCTTGGGTACAAACTTTAAACGCTAATTTCTCATGAACAAATTAACCTATTGGAATTGTTATAATTTTTTGCAAACATTCTCATGATAAGCTTTCATCTGATATACATTTCGTTTATATACGTATTGAAGTTTAGTCTAGCTAAGCGCCGTGTTTTAGAATAATAATATAGAAGAATAGATATGTAGGTATAATCGTGAATTTTGGAAATAAATTCAACAAAAATCTATTTTGTGCAGAACGAAGTCTGCGGGGTAAGCTAGTACAAAATAAAATAAAGTAAAATAAAAGGAAATACATATGTGGCAAATCAGTTCATACGAAATAAACTCAAATAACGAATAATAACGTAAAAATATATTCTTTTAAATATTTCGTCGAGAAAAAAAATGGCCCGGCCCTACGAATACCTGATATTTTAATTCGAACGCCTCCTTCTCTAAATAAAAAAAAGAAAGATATCATTTTCAAATTCATTTATTGAACAAGTTTTAGAGTAGTCAAACACTCAACTGTCAACTCAACATCTACGAATGTGTTTTTTTCGTGGACGAAGATAAAGCAGCTCTATGTAAAGCTGCGATAAAAGTGGACAAATACAAAGTTTTAACAACCCTTCCATTAGACTGGAGTACACGTAAAATTCAAAAAGTGTTTAACGTTTCTTTGCGAGCAGCTTATGAAAAAAAATCAAAATCTCATGTGGGTATGGACGCGTTAAAAAAGGGGTGGACGACCGTTGTCTACAGATTACATCAGTGTAAAACAGAACAATACTCGTGATCAGGTGCAGAAGCGGTTACTATTATTTAACATAAGGACCTGCACAAGAAGTTCATACTAAAATACCCAGCAATCAAAATAAGTCCGTCTGCTTTTACAAAACTTCGGTCCCGCTTTTGTATCCCGGTAGGATCGAAAGGCACACATAACGTATGCGTTTGTTATATTCATCAGAACATGAAATTGCGATTGTTTGGTTTACTTAGCACGCTAAACAAAATAGGTACGGAACTTAGGATTAGAGATAGTTGCAAGCTAATGATTTGTGAAAACCCATCGTCCTTGTGCTTCTTATTGGAATGCCCAGAATGTCCTGATGTCGAAGAGATTGCACATAAATTAAATAATAGTTTTTGTTGAATATCGCGAAGTCACAGGCCGCATTCTTTCAAGAAACAAAGGAATCGCTAAAAGAGGGAGAGTTCGTTGTTTGCCTTGACTTTGCTGAAAATTATAGCTTTGTAATTCAAGACTCCGTTCAGGCAAACCATTGGTCAAACAAACAGGCAACACTGCATCCATATGTGATTTATTATACGATTCTGTGGCAGTTAGCAGTTTTAATGAAAAAATGATTCGGTATTTGTTAACATACACGGCAAAGAGCTTTTAAAAAGCTAATTTTTTTCTCGGATGGGTCAACAGTATACAACCGGTATACGCATTCAATAGAATTTCTTCAAAGCAAGCTTGCAACGACCGGTGCATTCACAAATAACCACTACAATCGATTTATTCGAATGGGCATTTTTTTTTAATATAAACTTCGACTTTTTCACGATTTCAGAATTTGAAATTTTAAAATGATATTTTTCTTTTTTTTTTTAATTTAGAGAAGGTGGTGTTCAAATTAAAATATCTGGTATTCATAAGGCCGGTCCATTTTTTTTCTCGACGGAATATTTTAAAGAAGATATTTTTACATATGTTACTTTTTTTTGTGCAAAAAGATTCATCGCCTCATTTTTTTTGCACAGTTTTCGCAAAAAGTTTCAAAATAGATACATTCAAAATTAAATTTTTCAAAATCGAAAAATCCAGCCTTGTGGAATTTTTAGAGACGAGGAAATTGATCTCTCAATTATCAAAATCGGTTTAGTATATCCCAAGTTATTCAATTTTTAACCAAAAAGGTCTTAGAATTTTAAATTGGCGATAAAACAGGAAAAATTTTTTTTTTTTAAGTAAGGAAGCATGTGTTTGTATTGCCAGCAGCTACTCGATAATACCACTATTGAATAAAATTTAATTTTTACAATTTTAAGTGATTCGTTTCAGAAACTCTTACCCTATATAAAGGACAATACTGCCAGTTAAGTCAGTAAGTATCTATCAATATTTTCCGTCAGCACGCGTCAGCTGGCTAGTTCCACTCTATGGAGCAAAACGAAATTTTATATTATTTTTACTTAAATTTTCTACAACAATTGACTTGTGTTATACCAGGTATACTTTTAAGAGCCTGCTCATAAGTCACTTAACATAACTTTACTTCTAATTATTCTATATAGATTATGTTATGCCTATTATAATTTTGTTATTTTGTAGAGATGCACAGTCTGTAAACTTATTGTTTGTTGATTAAAAAGTACCAACCGTCGTGAGTGCAGACGTGTTTTCGTTTACTCTGTGCTATTTTAGTGTCAAACAGTTTTGCTTTAGTTTTTATCATCGATATGCCTTCGCAAATTACTAAACTCTGCTCAGGCTGTAATAGCTCAATCAATATGGGCTGTGATATCAAGTGTAAATTGTGTGATAACTTTTACCATAAAAGTTGTGCAAAAATTGATAAAAACTATATTTCAAAAATTCTAAACAAGTATGTGAACATTGTTTTTGTTTGCAATACATGCCTAAATTTCTCTTCTAACTCTTATGCTATGTTTTCTCTGTTATCTAAAGAGATTAACTTTTTAAAATGCCAGTTGACTGTTCTATTGAGAAATAATACTAACAATCAACAAGTGAGTGTTGCTAATACTTCTTCAAACAACAATCCGCCAAATTTATTACAAAGCCAGTTCGATGTTTTGCCGAGTGACAACAACTATGTCCCACAATCAATTTTAAGTAAGACGCCACTAAATACTCCCTCTAATGATTCTCAGCGGGCATCAACCTCAAAACCAGTTAATATACCTTACAATCTTCGCTCAAATAAAACTGTGCATAATAATCCGAGTGCCAATGCATTTGCCGTGTTGTCTGCAGTTTCTGCTTCTACCTCTGCCACAGCTCACGGCAGCTCAGTTGAGAGTGATGATATTAATGATAACAATGATGCTGATAACAACAACAATGCTGATAACAATGATGCTGGAAAAAATTGGTCGGTCGTACGAAATAGGCATAAGAGGATGGTTGTTGGTCGAAATGAAGTCACAGAACTTGATGTTGTTGCTAAAAAAAAAGTGGCTGCATATTTCCTCTTTCAAACCAACAGTAACTGCAGAAAATGTCATAGAGTTCGTATCGAAACATTTCGGGATCAATAGTAGTTACATCTCTTGCTGGTCACTAGTAAAAAATGGCACTTCTCTAGAAGACTTAGAGAGAGTGAATTTTAAGCTTGGCGTTTCTCCCGCTTTCTACGATTGCCTCTTCGATGCAAATTCTTGGCCGGCGGGCATTATTTATTTATTTATTTATTTATTTATAAAAACACTTTAAACATTTATTTTCAAAACATCTCGGGAATGCGTCAAAAGCTAACGAAGTTTTTTTATCTACTTCTCGTTGGGAGTTTGATGTTTTTGTAATTGTGGAAACATGGTTAAACAGCAATTTTGGTGATGCAGAAATTTTCGATCCTAATCTATTTCATGTATATCGCAAGGATAGAGACGCATCAAAGACTAATTGCTTAAGAGGGGGCGGGGTTTTAATTGCAGTAAATCGAAAGCTTCGCTCATCGTTAGTCCAGTTGGGAAATGATGACACTCTTCTTGATCAGCTATGTGTATGCATTTTTGGAAATCTAAGCAAAATATTTATTTGTGTATCTTATATTCCACCTTCTAGCCCTGATTCTCTATATGCTGCTCACACAAGCAATATCATGAGCCTTCATGAAGGGAACGAAGACAGTCATTTTTGTGTCCTAGGAGATTTTAATCTGAGTAAAATTACTTGGTCGAATTTTTTGAATAATGGTTTATTAACGCCTACAAATGTTAATAGCTCGCATGAAATAAATTTTATTGATAGCCTCTTTAGTATTAATCTCACACAAATTAATTCATTTTTCAATTCTTTGCATAATATCTTGGACCTTGTTTTTGTTGATGAAAATTTAATCTCCGAAGTGTCGGAATCCACTTTCCCGATATGTAAATCTGACATGCATCATGTTCCACTTTCTCTCTCATTCGAGTTTGTTAATTTTCTATCAAGCTCAACTGCGATCCCCAATAATAGTTTTAATTTCCGTGACGCGGATTTCGACACGCTCAATGAGAAAATTCTCCAAGTGGATTGGCTATCAATTTTCGATTCGAAAAGTGTTGAGGAATGCTTCGATGTTTTTCTGTGCAATATATATGAAATCTTCAATAATAATCTTTCTTTACTCCCCGGGCGGACTCATAAACTTCCTTGGTATTCCAAACGTCTCAAGAAATTGAAGAACCTTAGGAATAAACATTTTAAAATTTATAAATCTTCCAATAACATTCTTCACAAGGAAAAATATTTACTCTATAGTAAAAATTTTAATGTACTTGATAAATTCTTATACAAGCAATATATTTCTAGATATGAAAATGAGTTGAAGGAAAACCCTAAAGCGTTCTGGAAATATATACGTTCTAAGAAGGGTTGTTCCAATATTCCGGTCTGTATGTCATATGATGGCGTGTCTTCTGAATGCTTATTGGATTCTGTAAATTTATTTGCTGATTTTTTCAAATCTAACTTTGTTTTATGCACGGCTAGCAGTTTCTGTGCCGATATTGAGAAATCGGTCTGTTTTGGGTCTTTGTCAATCTCGGAATTTGATGTAATAAATGATATTGCCACCCTTAAATCTTCATTAAAATGTGATCCTGACGGACTCTCGTTATTTATATTGAAGAAATACAGTTTGTCTTTCTGCAAGCCTTTAAAATACATTTTTAATTTTTCGCTGGCGTGTGGTGTTTTCATTGATCGATGGAAAGTGGCCTCAATCACTCCTATTTATAAATCAGGCAATAAAAATAATGTAGCAAATTATAGACCGATCTCGAAACTTTCTACTTGCTCGAAACTTTTCGAGAAATTGGTCAAAGAAAAGTTATTATTTGTAATAAAAGGTTCCATAGATGAATGTCTACATGGATTTCTTAGTGGTCGATCCACGGTTACGAACCTAGTTTCTTTTTCACAATTTTGTGTTTCGTCATTCAAAATTGGTCAACAAGTAAATGTTGTCTATACAGACTTTGCTAAGGCTTTTGATACAGTTACTCACAGTATTCTATTGTACAAGCTTGAAAAAATGGGTTTCCATTCTACTTTTTTATGTTGGTTAAAATCTTACCTCGCCAATAGAATTTCCTTTGTGGAAATTGAGAACACAAAGTCATATTCGTTCGAAGCCACCTCTGGAGTTCCTCAAGGAAGTATCCTCGGGCCTATTATTTTTCTTCTTTTTATTAATGATATAGGATCTTGTTTTAAGAATTCGAAGTATCTGCTCTATGCAGATGACTTAAAAATTTTCAGAACCATTGCGAGTTCCGCAGATGTGATCCTGATGCAAGAAGACCTTAATAATTTAGCTAATTGGAGCCTCGTGAATAATTTACGACTTAATATTAAAAAATGCGTCCATATGAAGCTCTCGAAAAACCTCAACGCTCATATGTCTAGCTATAAACTTTTTGACGACAATCTTTCTTGTGTTAATGAGTTTGTTGATCTTGGAGTAATGTTTGACTCAGGATTTACATTTTCGAATCACATAAACTTCATTTTACCCAAGGCCTACTCCAATTTGGCTTTTTTGCGGCGTTATGCCAAAGATTTTAAAGATCCATACACTAGAAAAACTTTATATGATAGTCTAGTGCGCTCGAAACTAGAATACGCATCCATAATTTGGAATCCGATTTATGCTGTTCATTCTCAGAGAATTGAAAGAGTACAAAGAAGTTTTAGTAGATTTGCTGTTCAACCGCTACGTTTTACTGATCCATTACCATCTTACAGTGCCCGTTGTGCCCTCATAAGCATGAAGTCACTGGCGTCGAGGCGTGCTATTCATACTTTGATGTTTATATATGATCTAATTTGTGGTTCGGTTAACTGTCCAGAACTTTTAGCTTTAATAAGTTTCAATATCCCGTGCAGAACCCTCCGCACGCAATATCCGTTTCATATCAAGATAATCCGAGCTAATTACTATAATTTTGATCCCATTTCGAGGGCTCTCTCAGAATTTAATAAAATTTTTCATAGTCTTGATCTTGATTTCGCACTTCCGAGATCTTGTTTTGTTTCAAAACTTGCTCACTTTTATGTTTAATGGCATTCGTCTGTATTTTACCTATGCTTAAGATTTGGATTTGCATTTCTAGTTTGTAAGATTTGTATTGCTAGTCTGTAAGATTTCTAAAATCATAGACTGAATAAACTGAATTGAATTGAATTGAATTGAATTGAATTGAATTGAATTAATGAATAAATATAATAATAAATATAAATATAATAAATAAGAACAAATAACAAAAACACACTCAATAGCTTTTGTTAAACACACCTATACCTTAAATATCTATATCCATGTTTTCCTTTTTTACATTAAGCCAGCCGTCCACAAAGTCATCTGATCCCACTCGAACCTAATCTGATAAAAAAAATTTTGACAAAACCCTAACATTGGAAGCTCATAAAAAGCACAGGGTAGCAACGCCGAATCTATTACTATGGAATTTTCTTAGTTAACATATATGTTTATTAGAGCGGGTCAAATTGTATGATTCTAAGAAAATTTGCCCAAGAAACCACAGCTCTAAAACCGATTTTGACCCCCCGACTTTTGCAAAATAGATATTTTGCCATATGAATGTATGGTTTGGTCAAATAATCTTTATAGCTTCTAATAGAATTATAGTAAAAACATCATATTGGGCTTATTTTAAAGTTATTTTACGTACATTTCAGAATATGTATTAAAATCTATAGTGTTTTTGAATTTTAGTAGATAAATCAGGCTTAAATTATGAGAAATTAGCCTAAAATGAACTTTTAACTACTATATTATCATTTAACAAATTTCTCACGGAAATTTTGTTTTTTCCTTACAGCTTAAATAAGTTCAGAACATTTCCAAGAACTAGCAGTCAGACAGTTCTTCTTTTTTCGAATTCCTTTTAGTAAAAAAAAAAAATAAAAAAATTGTTTAATTTCAACTAATAAGCAAAAAACACCATTTTTTAAATTTAAATGTAATTTATTTAAAAAATTTATTTTTTTGCTAAGAAATCACCATTTTAGAGTATTTAAAAAAAAAACCTAATGTTCTGTTATTATTTTTTAAAATCTTGTTTGCTCTCTATTCGGGGTTGTTTTTTACGACTTTCTGCTGTAATAGCCATAACAACTTCACGATTTTTTTCTACAACACGTTTGGAACCAGATGTTAACAACTGTACATATCTTTCTGTTCCTTGTATATGCATTGGAATATTAGGATCATCTAGTGCTGGGTCATCATAATCTAAGAATTCAATCAAGTGATCGTATGGAATAGTTCATGTGAATGCCGGTTCAGATAGTAAATTATCGTCATTCAGATAAATCATATCAGTATAATCTGAAGCATTAAAATTGATATCATATTTTTTGTAAACTCTGAGCTTATTATTATCATTATTGGTGGTTAATAAAAGCACAAGCTGTTTTATTTTTAATAAATAACAATGTTTATTCCATGAAACTATAGTTTAAACAAACTTTTATTAGCTTTAATATTAATATAAATTTCGCGGCACAATAGATATACGATTTCGAATTGTTAATTGCAATAGATAAAAACAAATGTAACACAAAGAGAAATGACAAACACCTGTCACTTCGCTGGTGTTGCCATCGCATAGATAATTGGTACCGGGTACAGCGGGTACGGGTACCAATTAATTCTTTGCTTCATAATGATAATAATACTCTAAAATTATCAATTCTAAGTAAAAAAATTATTTTTTAAATAAATTACATTAAAATTATAAAAATTTTATTTTTTGCTTATTAGTTGAAATTAAAATTTTTTTTATTTTTTTTCTACTAAAACGAATTCGAAAAAAGAAAAACTGTCTGACTGAAAGTTCTTGGAAATGTTCTGAACTTATTTAAGCTGTAAGGAAAAAAAAATGTTCCGTGAGAAATTTGTTAAAAATTATAATATAGTAGTTAAAAGTTCATTTTAGGCTAATTTCTCATAATTTAAGGCTGATTTATCTACTGAAATTCAAAAACACTATAGATATTAATACATATTCTGAGATGTACGTAAAATACCTTTAACATAAGCCCAATATGATGTTTTTCCTATAATTCTATCAGAAGCTGTGAAGATTTTTTGGCCAAACCCTACATTCATATGGCAAAATATCTATTTTGTAAAAGTCGGGGGGTCAAAATCGGTTTTAGAGCTATGGTTTCTTGGGCAAATTTTCTTAGAATCAACTGTAGATTACGTTTTTGCTATACTCCTGATGGGAAAAAAATTTGACCCGCTCTAATGTTTATACTTTGATAAAATAAAATGATATAAGAATTATATTGGTATGTCAAAAAACTCGATTTCGGTCACTGTGTTCTGTAATAATAACTATTTAGTCCGAAACCTGGCATACATATATATTTATGCCTGCATATATGTAATAGGTATGGACACACGTATACAATTTTGATAGGTCATTATGTGCTGCCCTTAAGTTTTGGTTATTCTTTGAAACATATTATTTTCAGCTGCTGACAAGTGCCAGTCGTAAACGACAAAATCATTAATTGCAGCTACTGCTGCGAAAACAATACTGACTATAGGTAGAAGCAATATTTACCAATATTACTAGTCTGCTTCTAGTTCTTTCAAACCATTGAACTAGGTCTTTAGGATCTTATTCTACCAATGGAACTAGCTCAATAGTTTGTAAAAGCAACCGTACTTAATATCGCTTGAGAAAAGCAACTTAAATTATTTGAAAGGAACTTCATTTTTTTGGTAATAACAATCAAAGTAAGGTTTTTGCTATACCGCTCTTTGGATATCTGATGAAATGGTGAGGTTGAAAATTAAAAACAGAAAAGTTTAGATCACTGCGCTAAACGAGGCAACGAACTAATTGAATAAAAATATTTAGTTCACTAGTTCTTTAATACAAAAAAAAAAAAAATCAAATATCTTTTAAACATTTAAATTCATCTTGCTAGTTACTGACTTCTCTAAAGGGTACATATGTCAACCGATTGGGACACAGCCGCCAAGTAAGACGGTATTCCGACTTTCGATAGAGGAGTAAAACTAGGGATCGGAAAAGGGAGAAGAAGAGGAAGGGCTTATGCAAGAGGAAAACAGGTGAGGGGCTATGAAAGCTAGTATGTAGAGATGGAGGAGAAATATAAGAGGAAGCTACCGCGAGTAGAAGCAGCAATCAAATAGCCATGACGGGAGATATAAAGGCTGGAATACGAGTTAACTTCACTTTACAGATTTTTATTTTTTCACAAAATGCTAACTACTTACCAATAAAAGAATTCCATTTTACTTTTTTGGCTAAGCAAATATTAAAAGGCAAATTAAATAACTTTTTGACATTAAAAGTATTTTTTGGCATTTTCTAGCATTTTGTAAAATGAAAAATGTTACTGTTTACAACCGCTCATAATTAAAATGGATGACACAACCACTGTATGGATTCATTGCCAAAGTCAAACACGAAAAAAGAAATTTCCCAACTAATGACATCCAAAAGTTCATCTTAACTTTGTCTTAACTTTTCGTTTTCAACAGAAGCGCGGTGGTGGCTTGTGTGCTGGTATTTCAGTGAAGTAATTTGTAATTTCGCATATTGGTTGGAATAAGAAATTTGCAGGAAAGTGTAGGAGTGTGCGGTCACTCATTTCGTCATCCTCTTAAATTGGAATCTCTTGCCTGCCATCGTTGTTGATGGGAGCAGGCAAAAAGTAGAACAGGTCAGATGTAAGAAATGCCAATTTCAAATTTTTAAAACCGCTGTCATTGCTTAATGTCTGGCTGTCTAGTCAGCAATCTTCAATCACCTAATGATATTGCCTCTCAATGAAATCGTGTAATAGATATTAATGTATATTTAATTTATATCGTCGGCTTAGGTCGCAAAGGTGATAAGTGTCATTTTTTTTAAATTTTACAGGAGAGACAAACAGTATAAAATTATAAATTAGGAGTTTCGGTTTTTTACGTCATGTTATTCAATTTTAGAGTATAGTAAGTGGACGCTCATAACAAAATAAAAATTTATAGTTTTCGCCAGCTTATATGCACTTTTGTAATTTAGCACCTTTTCGGCAGCTACTTTTTATGTTTTTCACTGGAGCACCTTTTCCAAATTCAGAAAATCTGTGAGTGAATCAAAGCAATTTTCTGAGAAGATTTCCGTAGAGTTTTTACGTAGTTTTAGAATGTTTATATTAAGCTTAGTTTTACCACTATCCGCGCTTAAAGCTCAAATTACCTATTTTTTGGATCTCTGTTACTCTGCAATTAGACAATATTAGGACCAAAGTGTATTATTCTAAAAGCCTAGACTTTTCTCTTTATCACAAACCAGCGTTTTACTATCGCTGACTCATAGTAGACAAGCATGAGCAGATTTTGTTGCACAACTTTTGACCAAAATCGACTTTTTGCCAATTTTGCGAGGTCCATAAGTCGGCAAGTAAATGTGATATATGTAAGTCTTTGGAAGGCTGAATATGATAGCCCAAACATTTGTCTTTACCATCCAAGGTCAAAGAGTTATGTGTCAGTTACTAAGGAGAAGTGAGGTCAGGTCAGGTAAATAATCTCATTTATAATTTTGTTATTTTAAATTGATAGGTATGGAAAAAAGAAAAAAAAAAAATTCAAAATTCATTCGTATGGTGTAAGCACTTTTTCATTTCATTGCTGGACTTAGCACCTTTTCTAATAATTGCAAACAACGCACTTAAATACAGAGTAGTTACGGAATTCATGATGTATGTAGTGTGTATTAACCGTTTTTAGCATTTTGCATCAAAACCTGAAAAAATTCATAAGGTGGACTTAGCACCTTTGCGACTTAAGCCGACGATATACATCTTTTCCCTTTTTACGATATTAAATGAGGCAGTTTTAACGTTTTGTGTGTATCCTAAGCTGGTCAGATCTATAGTCTTCAATGCAAATAAAACAAAGTTTTATTCCATCTTACATCCCGACGTTTCGCCAATTTTCCTTGGCTTCTTCAGGGGAGTGGCAATGATTGTAGATGTTATTAACTATAAAGGAACACGTTGTTTATGAAAAATATTTCATAATTCAATTGCTTAGATTTTGTCTATCAATTGATAACAAAGGACGCAGTTAAAGTCAAACAACTTTAATAGTCCGGTCAACTTAAGTAATTTGACCCTTGACCCCAGCGAACCTAAGCTCTTTACCAAAATTTGGATCTGTGAGAATTATTGCTATTAAACCCTTAATAACTGTTTGTCGAAATTAAAATTTCTGTTAAGTTGAAGGCAACTACTTTCATTAGTATACTTTGATCTGATTCTATATAATTAAACTCACAGTTGACAATACTTAATTTCAATAATAAATGAAACTGTGCAACAAAAGACAAATGACTTATAAATACTTCTTTCCTCTCTTTCTAGGTAAGTTTCCTACTTGGATTCCATAATTGGTAAATATGCCGGCGATGGCTAGACAACCTCAACAATTGTTTTTTTTCTTATTACAGTAGGTAGGTAAACAAGTAGAATGGCTGCCAAAAAATTAACGATGGAAAACCACATTATTAATCATAAAATATAAGATTAATGATTACCAAATTCCTCGTTTGGAAATATGAATTAAAGGAAATATGTTGTCAGTGGCTTGTTGAGCGCAGACTGTGCACAAAAAAAAAAAAACAAGAAATTATGTTTCAATTTTTGTCATTTAATGACGCTCTCTCTCCAATTCAAGTGTCAGAAAAGTTAACGTTATTAATTTATAATAATTCACGCGCTCAGTATTGCGCTAAATCCCGCACATAAAATCAAAATA
The DNA here is from genome assembly GCA_964058755.1 of Campiglossa producta. Taxonomy (NCBI): domain Eukaryota; kingdom Metazoa; phylum Arthropoda; class Insecta; order Diptera; family Tephritidae; genus Campiglossa; species Campiglossa producta. The sequence continues at coordinate 63,048,504 of CAXKVI010000005.1, read as the reverse complement.
AAACCAATAACCGCAACAAGCGCTACACTTCAGGAGTGAGAAATAATAAATACTTGATGAGTATTCGAAGCAGTGAAAAATTGTGCTGTGTAAGGAATGAAAGATAATGGCGGAGATAGTATTAAGGATAAAAATTCCGATAGAAGATGTTTTTGTTGTTACACAGAGCAAAAAGTCACATAAAATGCCCTGTAAATCAGAACAAACTTTAGCGGATTTCTCTATGATATTTTTCCAATAAGACGCCCCTCTTATTATAACTGGGTGTCTCTTTTTAATAAAACTGAGTAGATAATCACATAATATTAAGGAGATTTTCTTTTTAATATTTCAAATTAAAAAAAAAATGAACGCTCAAACCCAGATTTCTAGTCTAGTCTAATCTACACTACCATGCCATCGTATACTTCTTAACTTGCCAACGTCTAATTACACCTATGTTCTTTTTGCCTCACCACATGCCCACTTGCCTTATAGCCTTCACCGCGAATCGAACTAAGAATTATTAACTGCTGAACGGAGAATTCTACCATGATGCTATCGTGTACTTGTGCTTGGTAGCATCGAATTACACATTTGAAGAAGGTAGACTTTTATGTACATATGTTGTATGTACATATGTTGAGACGTTAATAGCAAAATTTGGATTAATAAGGGATCTTTTAAAAATAAATAGTTTTCCTTTTTAATAAATTCAATATGAATCTAGTGAAAATAAGAGGATGTTCTCATTAATTTACTTTATACAAATTTTCTCATAAAAACAAGCAGATTTCTTCTAACAATTGAACGTTTTTGACAAAAGTACATAAAAAATTCATAAATAATAAGCTAACTCCTTCTTTTTGGCCGATTTACTTTTCAATAAATTTGAGAAGAAATTCAAGCTAAAAGCAAAAAGATTTCCTAGCACAAATTTCTTCATATTTGTCCCCACTCGCTCTCCCCGGCCAAAAAGCTTTTTTAGACGTCGATATCTTTGATTATTGGTGAACTTTTTGGCTCTGTGTAGACCAAAGCTTTGAAAAATTAAAAAAGAATTTCATTGATCCACAAAGTCAAGACAAAGGTGTCATAAATAGTTTCATAACATATTTAATGGGGTGACCCCTCTAAGTGTAGAATTTTATATCGAAACAAGTAAGGAAAGCTGTCTTCGGCTGTGCCGAAGGCTAAATACCTTTCATGAATAAGCGTCACGGTTTTCACTGTTTGATCCCAGTACAGCCTGTGTGAATTTACCTTAAGCTCATACCGAAATTATCGGAACGATCGATTATATGGGGGCGATGTGTTATGTTGGTCCAATCTCATTGATTTTTAACACCGACATTCCACATTCTAAAATAGCAATAGTTACGAAATTTCACGTTTCTACCTATATAACTACAGGAGTTATCTACCAAAATCCATTTATTGGAACAATCGATTGTATGGGAGCTATGTGAAATATTTATCCCAGCTCGATGATTTTCAACATCGATACTTCACATATAAAAATAGCGATACGTCCAAAATTTCACGTTCCAACGTGTTTAATTACAGGAGTTATAGCCCAAAATCCGTTTATCGGAACAATCGATTGTATGGGAGCTATATGTAATATCGGTCCGATCTTGCTGGTTCCGACAAATGATTCCTATATTGGAAAATGGTGGCCGCATACAAAATTTCAGCCAAATATCTCAAAAACTGAGGGACTAGTTTGCGTTCAAACAGACAGACAGACAGACAGACAGACAGACAGACAGACAGACAGACAGACGGACATGGCTAAATCAACTCATCTCGTCATCCTGATCATTTCGGTATACTTATTTATGGGTCTATCTCTTCTTCTTCTCATACTTACAAACATCGGACCAAAGTTATAATACCATTTCATGTTCATGAAAGGTATAAAAATATATTTTGCACAGTAAAGACCAAAGTTTTAAGCTGGCATATTCTGCCAGGTAAGGACTCATACATGCGAACTTATGGAGGTTGAAAGCTGTTAAGCAATCTGCTCGCCGCCGACGCACAGTAGGAAATAATTGAAGTTTACTGTTTATAAATCACTACAACCTTAATTTTTCATCCGATTTTTATTCAAATGAAAGGTTTTCAGATTTGCAAGAGCGTAGCTTGGATTTGAATTTCAGTTTGTTTACATTTTTTCCTTTTTTGGTGCAAAGTGCGGGTGCATGTTAAAGTAATATAAAACGAAAAAAATATCATTTGAAAATTTTTCAAATCTCACAACCTTCCTACTACCTGCTGAAAACTGTTTTTCCTAGTTTTTTTAGTATTTATTTCAAAAGGTTCCGGTTAGATCAGCATAATCAGTAGGTTTCCTTTTGGTTGAGGGTTAGGCCGTTTTGGCGCTGAGCGCCTCACATATTGTAAGTTCAATAATCTAGCTTACTGGGAAGCTACTTAAATATGAGTCGCAAAGTTTAAAATTAAGTTATCGTATATCTCGATCCTTGTGCCACCTAGCGGATATTTTTTCCGTTCACGTTGCATTTTCACTGTGTTCTGAACTACATATGTCCCAAGTTTTAAGTTTCTAATTAACGGGAAGTTACCTCAAAGACTTGCAAGATTCTGAAATTTCCTGTTGAAATGTCGCTGTAACTAAGAAAGCGATATCAGTTGCTGATATCGTGATAAAGCCATTCCACCATACTTAAAACCATAAAATCATACCACTCAAAAGCATTTTCTCAAGGGCCAAACAATGTAAATAGTTGAATAGTTACTATCCTACGTAAATACTAACTACATCACTTGTCTTCTTGTGGTTCACTTATGTTGGTGGCGCTAGAAGTGAGGGCAAGTATTATTACAATTAACTAGACAAAATAAGAAAATTCCGCAAGCTAAATTAAATTAACTTTGATCGCAAAATAAATTGTATTATTTTATTTGCAAACATAATTTAAATATTTTTATGCAGTAGAACAAATCACTCATATGCGACTTGAAGGAAAAAACCTACCCTCTCTACTTCTAGAAAAGTTATTTTCAAAAGTATTTCAACTGTGGTTGCATTGTTCGAAGAATGTATAACGGCAGAGGTGATTAGCCACATTCCTCCAGTTGGAAAAGAAACTTCAAACACTATCGTCACGTGAAGGAAATTCTTTCAAAACTCAGTTCGCTTTACTCCATTTATTCGTTAGTGCTCGTTTCGCTTGTCATGGCCGCTGACAACTTGCACACATATGTAGTTTGCTATATACATATTTACATATGAATATTCCTACACTGAAAAAAACCCAGTATATGTTTCCAAAGAAAGTTACAAATTTTTTAATATTTTGCCCTTTACAAGGATATTGAAAAAATATACTGACGAGAAAATTATTTTGGAACTAAAATTACTTTAGTAGACTGCGTATCCAAATGTGCCCTTTTACACTAGGCAATTCTTGAATTCAAGTCTGCCCCGACATATTCGAAGGAGTTGAGAAGAGAGGGGAAAAGTACACTTGAAACGCACCGTCAACTCGTTTCAAGTTTTTCTTGCTATCTTCTTCACTCCTCCTTGTACGCGGTATTTCTTTTTCATAATTGCTTTCAAGAAAAATTGGCAAGTGTAGACACGAATAGAAAACACAGAAGAGAACGCCAGCAGAGTTGAATTCAAGAATTTCCTGGTGTGAAATGGGACTATGTTTTCTAGCAAAAATAAATGTGTACATTTTAGTTTTGTTATTATGAAGCATATTTTAGGTATGACACGGCGTATGAGTAACATTTACATTTTATTCAAGTGAGAAAGCTTCAAGTAAATGCCATTCATCATAACTACTAAGAAAACTGTGGATCCATTTCTCTGTCAATGGCCGACTCTACTTCCACTTGTTTGTGGGCGGAACTTTGCCAGTTATACTAGTTTTGTTTTAAATACAATTCCGATCACCATCAGGAAATCCAGAATTAGCTTTGGATAAAGTATGTTCTTCCACTCTAAAGTTGTGACTCCGGGAGATTTCGTTTTCTTCTAGAGATGGCTATGCATTTGCACAGTTATATTCTCCGCAGGTTCTTTCTAAATATCGCAGAATCGACATGATATGCCCAATTTATGCCCTTTGGGCCTTAAGCCTGCAATGGCCCGTTAGGACTTTTGTTATAGTCCTGATATCGTTCTTGAACAGGGTAATTATTTCTTGTGATCACTGATTTTGAATGACGTAGCCCGCCCGCCTGACGCCAGTTCAAGTGCAAATCGGCACGGGTTGCTGTGGTCCAAATTGTGTAAAGCTTTCAAGGCATAATGGGTAAAGATAGGAGATATGCGTTAAAAGTAGAACACTTATTTTTTGGTGTACACACATATCAAGTGTGTAATCACCCAGCCAGCAAAATCATCGTAAACGAGCTCGTAAACTGACGTTTTCTCGAAGAAAACTCTGATAAAATATCGTTTATGATATCCGTTTACGATTCGCCTACGAATCCGGTTTCGCTCTGAAATGTTTTTTGCCTACGATTGTCGTAAAAGTATCGAAAAAGCACTCGTATATGAATCTTTTTACGTCCGTTATTTTATCGTAAATGTACTCGTAAACGATTAATTTTCGATAGAAAACCCGACTTTCTAGACTGCCTTACCGACTGATTTCAATGCGAAAAATAATGCAAATAAACAAACCTAAATTTTAGGTATAAAGTTTTTTTATTAAATAATGTTTAATATAAACTAAACAATGGTAATAGATGCGAAAATTATAATTATATATACATAATTTAACAAAACAACAGTAATGAATGCGTTAATTATAATAATATATGAATAATTTAACAAAACAACGATAGTGGATGCTATAATTTTAATAATATATTAATTTTTATTTCGACGGTATGCTGCCAACTTCGTTTGCCTGTCATGTGCATATTGAAAGTGCTTTTTCGAAATCGTCGAAAACACTTCTTCCTCTGAATTGAACTTGTTACGAAATGCACCTAAGAGAACAAAATAAACGATTAAACATAATAAGTATTATTGAAAATGTAACATACATACTTCTTATAGCTGCAGTCGTTGGCAAACCAATTGCGCTAATTTTCACACCAGTACCCCTCCACGAAAAATGCTCGGCTACTTCATCGGTAATAAATTTCCTCCAGCACGTTCTTATGTATTTATCGACGTTAGCTATATTTAGCTCTTGAAGCTCTGCAACCTGGAGATTGTTTTCAAATAAAGCGTTTTTTAATGAAGATTTTGAGGGCCATCTTCTTATATTCACCTTTTCCAAGTGAACTTCAGAAACCGTTAAATATACCTACTTCAGAATTGTTAATTGTACTTCAGAAAATGTAAAATAAACTTCAGAACAAGCAATTGTACTTTACGCGGTTTCTGAAATACAACTGACTAAGTATTCTAAAAGGCATATTTCGATTTCTGAAGGACACTTGGGAAAGGTGTAGCCTTTCATTTTACAATTCACTATAAATAAATCATGTAAATGTATAGTGAACTTGAAAATTAGTTAAGCATGACTAAAGCAAAGCACTGCAAAAAAAATACTTTGAGCAGATGACAAATAAATTTCAAAGGATTTTTAGAAATTACCAGTTTTTGTTGTTTTTCACTGGAGTCAGCGAGGTCCTTTTCAAAATCAAGGAATAAATCCTTCTCCTTATACGGGGTGTTTGGGACGATTTTGTCCGCAGAGGCTGGTCGTAAATTACTTCGCAGGGTACTATTTTCTTTTCTCAAGGCAATCACCTCGGTTAGTAAACGCTCTAATACAGCTCCATTTTTTGCATCTATCTGAGACACTTTTTCATTTAAAGCGTCCACGGCTTTTACTAAATCTGAAAATAAAAAAACATTGGGAAAGAATTACGTATTAACATTGTACAACATATATATTACTTTTACTGATACAACCTTCAAATGACGAACATATAGGCTGCACTTCTATAAAATTAACCTCTCCACTCTCCGCCTGTGTAAACAATTGTTTGTAATTGGCCATTTGAAATTTTTTGTTTTATTTTTATTTTTTTTTGACGTGACAGGAAAAGCTTCTTTTGTTATTGTTTTTTTATTCGAGAATAGCTCGTAAATCGCAATGTTCGTAAAATGTACGGTACCTTGCTGGCTGGGCAGCTTCGCTAAAATACATTTAAAAGCAAATTTACGTGTTTTCCCGATTTTTTTTTTAAACAAGTAATGAAGTGATTTGACAAGCACAACCCCGACTTCCATTTTTTTTTTTTTTTGTTTTGTTCTTAAATTCCGCAGATCGTAAACATAAACTTTTTAATCTGTCGAAATGTCATTTGCCATAGACAAGAAGCGACCGACCTCATTGTTAGCTGTACCCCAACGATAATCCACAAGACTAAGTTGTGCGTGATAAATTAGGGCAAAATATATATTTGCATAAGTGGTTTTCTTGTGTGTTTTGTTGTCGCTCAAGTAATAAAAGAAAGTTCTTTGGTGATAAAAAAATGTTAGCAAAGTTTTCAACTGTTTGCGATTTGGCTCGATTTGTTTTGGCCTCAAGCAAACTTCTGCAGCATATTAATTACATCGCTTTGTTTTGACAAGTTTTTAAACAAAATCCACAGGTTAGTTCAATAAAAGCAATAAAACGAACCGAGTACATATGCAAAGATATTCACACATTTCTTAATAAATACGTTTAGCACAGAACCACATATATATATCTGATTATCATCTAAAAAAATTTTGAACTTGAATAAAACTTTTAAATGGGATAGGCGCGATGAAAAATCCAATTTCATCAATTTTAATTTTAACAAGTAAAGAAATCAAAGTTCGGGTAAACCGAATATTAAATACCCTGCGTTGCCAAATTTTATCATTCTACCGTAATCAGTTTTAAAGTTATGACCAGTCGAATTTTTAAAAAAGCCCCGTTTGAAATGTACGATTCCACGCCCATTTTAAAAATTTAACAGAAAATCACAATAGAATGACCAGAAGGATTTACCTTCCAAAGTACACTGTTTTACATTCCCAAAGTATGTCAACTTATGTGATTTTCAAAATAAATTTTTTGTTTTAATTTTGAGAACATTTTTCATTCTCAGTTTCTCATAGCTGGCCTTTAATGCCTGTTATTCAAAACATTATATATCTACACCAAGGCGTGAAACCGATAAAAATAACGTTCCGGTTTCGGTTCCGGTTTCGTTCTTCAACATTTATTTCGCTTTCGGTTATTGTTTCGTTCCGGTTTCGGTTTCCAAATAAAAACACGAATACAATAAATTTGACTGCTAAAATACTCAAGTACCTATGTAGCTTAAAAATAGCTCTGAATTTTCAATATTAGAATGAAAACTAAATGAGTATGTAAATCGTCAAAAACATTAATATGAGTTGTGGTTTCTGAAAAAAGCCTTTCTTTTTCGGATCTCGTTAACTTTTTTCGATGGCTTCATTCAACTATAGTCAAACTTCTCCCCTTCAGAATTTTGATACTCATGTCAAAACGTGTCTTTTGTAACCTTGCTTGACAATGTTCCATGAAAACTTTTAGGGTACCTGTTTGTAAAAGGAAATATCTATGTGCCCACTCACAGAAGTAAGATATTGAAAAAATTCAAAACCGTTTGGAACCGGTTCCGTCGTTTGAAACGGCTTCAGTTTCGTTGTTTTCAGATCAAAATAACGGTTTCGGTTTTGAAAAATGAATCGGTTTTAATGGGTTACGGTTTCGGTTTCAGTCCTTGACCTACACTTGTTGGTGTGGGCCATGTCAAATTCAAGGTATCACTTATGTAAATCGTTTAAAAGGTTAACGAAAATATCAGCTAGCAGCTTTACTATATTTTTTGTATCATTTTTACTCAATTTTTTGCGTAATTTTTACTCAGTTTTTGTGTAATTTTTACTATATTTTTTGTGTCATATTTACTTGATTTCTTATGTAATTTTTACAAGATATTTTGTGTAATTTTTTCCATTGAACGGGAAGTTAATTCAATATAAAAAGCTAAATCTCTGGGAATGAAATTTTTCAAATATCGCTACCCGTGCTTCGGTCGTCGAAGTTTACCAAGTTAGGTAGATTGGTCAAATAAAAAACTGTTGGAAGATCAATTATTTGTCTATATTCCTAGAGTTTTGAAAAAATTGTATGTATTGAAAAACGGTTTTCAAAAATTTTATTTAATATGCAAAATTAAAAAAAAAAAAAACAAGTAAGGAAAGCTGTCTTCGGCTGTGCCGAAGGCTAAATACCTTTCATGAATAAGCGTAACGATTTTCACTGTTTGATCCCAGTACAGCCTGTGTGAATTTAACTTCCGCTCATACCGAAATTATCGGAACTATCGATTATATGGGGGCGATATGTTATATTGGTCCAATCTCATTGATTTTTAACATCGACATTCCACATTCTAAAATAGCAATAGTTACGAAATGTCACGTTCCGACCCATATAATTACAGGAGTTATCCACCAAAATCCGTTTATCGGAACAATCGATTGTATAGGGGCTATGTGAAATATTTATCTCATCTCGATTATTTTCAACATCGATATTTCACATATAAAAATAGTGATACCTCCAAATTTTCACGTTCCTACGTGTTTAATTACAGGAGTTGTAGGCCAAAATCCGTTTATCGGAATAATCGATTGTATGCGAGCTATGCGAAATATTTATCCCATCTCACTGATTTTCAACATCGATATTTCATATATACAAATAGCAATACTTACAAAATTTCACGTTCCTTCCTCTTTAATTACAGGATTTATAGCCCAAAATCCGTTTATCTGAATAATCGGTTGCACGGGAGCTATATGTAATATCGGTCCGATCTTGCTGGTTCCGAGAAATGATTCCTATATTGGAAAATGGTACAAAATTTCAGCCAAATATCTCAAAAACTGAGGGACTAGTTTGCGTTCAAACAGACAGACAGACAGACGGACAGACGGACATGGCTAAATCAACTCATCTCGTCATCCTGATCATTTCGGTATACTTATTGATAGGTCTATCTCTTCTTCTTCTCATACTTACAAACATCGGACCAAAGTTATAATACCATTTCATGTTCATGAAAGGTATAAAAATAGCCTATACCTCCTTCCAGACTATTAGCTGTCTGCCTACCAAATTTCAACAAAATCCGTGTTGCCATTCTCACGTTATTGAGGAACAGAAGTAAACGTCTGGACATCCAAACATCCAAATATCCAAACATCGCTACATTCACATTTATAATATTAGTAAGATTAAAGATACATATACACTGAAAAAAAATCTACAAGAAACGGCCGTCAAATTAACAGTAAACACTGTAATTTTTCGTCCAACAGTGGGTAATATCAATTTTGAAAGTGACCCCCTATCATTCTTCGAATATACTATCATATTCACATGAATTACTGTAAATTTAAAAGTGGACACACATCATTAATTGATATTTTTCAAAAATCACATGTTTTTACTGCCAATTTTAGAGTAAATACAGTATTACCATAATCGATTTGAAAGTGGTTTTGATATGTTACTTTCAATGTGCACTTTCAACCTTTTTATTTCAGTCAATTCGTGTCCTTTAACCCTAGAACACACACCCGGGTACAAATGTATCCACTTTCAACTTTGAAGTGTTGTAACTTTTGAGCCGCTATACCTCTATACCGCTAACTAGAAAGATTATTTATTTTTGAGTTCAAATTCAAAATTTGAACCAGATCGGACCATTGGTTCAGGAACTACAGCCTTCCAAACACATTATATACGTAAAAACACACCCGGGATACGTTTGTACCCCAATAGTAAAAATCCTCATAATAATCAAAAAAAAAAAACATTTTTTATATTATTTTTTTATTTGAAAAATTAAAAATATTCATTTCACACATTAGATTATTGACTTTTATTATAAAAATGCATCTTATATCTAAAGAAAATCATGGCAAATAGAGCAATTTGTTGATGTGACCGAATGTTCAAGACACATTGGCTTCTTACATTTGGCGCACAGCTTTCTGGTTTTTCTACGGCGTTTTTCCTCTTGTGCGTAACATAAATAGCAAGATCCGCACACAGGTTTTGGCGTGCGCTGCGGCAGATGTTGATGCTGCTGTTGACACCATTGATTCCACCGGTCGGTTGAAATATGCTTCAATAGCAATTTTAGTCGAAAAATTTCGCGTCACTTGACGATTTATGGCTCTGGCTTCAATAATGGGCATACACAATGCTTCAACCAAGCTGCGCAGGATCAGCTTACGCTTGTTTGATCTCCAAGACAACATAGGGTTATTATTCAAATCGTAGACAATGTAGGCTGCAAAGCTGTAATGTCCAACATGTTGAAGAACATCGCTAGTCGTCATCGTTTTGTTTGTCTTTGTGTTGGATATTCCGCAAACATTTGGTCCATTCGATCAACACCACCTTTGGTACGATTATAATATTCAATTATTTCAGGTTTCCCATTGTCAGCTATTTCAGCATCATTATGCATGGTCGAAAGCAAAATTACTGCTTTATTATACCCAGCTGTACTTGTACTAGTACAGGGGTATTATAACTTTGTTAGGATAACGGTTGGTTGTACAGGTATAAAGGAATCGAGATAGATATAGACTTCCATATATCAATATGATCAGGATCGAAAAAAAAATTGATTGAGCCATGTCCGTCCGTCCGTCCGTCCGTCCGTCCGTCCGTCCGTCCGTCCGTCCGTCTGTCCGTTAACACGATAACTTGAGCAAATAATGAGATATCTTCACCAAATTTGGCATGCGTACTTATTTGGGTTCAGAATAGATTGCTATTGAAAATGGGTAAAATCGGACCATAACCACGCCCCTTTTTCGATATCGAAAATTTCGAAAAACGTATAAAATGGGTTAATTCAATATTAGAAGCAGCTACAATGATAAAATTTGCAATATGTATTGATTTAGATGTTCTAAGGCCGATTTTATAAAAATTTTTGAAAAGGGGGCGTGGTACCGCCCACGTATATTTGAAGAAATTTTAAAATTTTGACTCTTAATAACTTCAGAACAGTTTATGCTAGTATAACGAAATTTCGTAGAGGACATACTATTGTTGTGGTAAATTCAGCTATAGAAAATAAACGAAATCGCTTCGCGACCACGCCTACTTTTTCATAAAAGTTATATTGAAAGGAGGTGGAAATATTGAAAAGTCCATATCTAATTAACTGATTTCGCTATAATAATATAATTTGGTACATACATCAACTTTCATATTCTTTACATAATTTTTTCAAAATTTTGGAAAGTGGGCGTGGCACCGCCCACTTATGAGTCAAGCAATTTTTAAATTCGACTGCTAACAACTTCAGAACGGTGTGAGATAGATTTACGAAACTAGGTACCAGGCATGTTATGTTTATGTAGAGTACTACCACAGAAAATAAGAAAAATCGGTGAACGATCACGCCCACTTTATGTGCACAGCTGGGTATGTAATGTTCGGTTTCACCCGAACTTAGACTTCCTTACTTGTTTTTTTTTGGGAACATGAGAGCACATTGTCACATTATTTTTGAAGCCAAATGTCGTTGAACCAATTGTCCTGTTTATGTTCGGCTTCATTTCTTGAGGAATATATGATTTGTTTTTGCGCAAAGTTCCAACGATCGTGAGTTTCCAGGTGAGAAGCAGTTCTGCATCTGGCAAGGGCGTAAACAAATTGTCCATTGTTGTGTTTCGGCCACTTCCTTGGTATTTGGCAGACAAATCCTTCACCACTCGATCGCCTTGGTTCGTTTCCCTACCAGTTTCTGCTTGGCCAGTATATATTTGTCCATGCAGTGGATATGCATTTGTGGTATCGCAAATCCACCAAACCTTGATACCATATTTAGCAGGTTTTGACGGTATTACTGCGTAAACCGTGTGCGTCCACGGTAAGGAAATAATTGTTCATCAATCGTCAAGCATGAACTGGGCTTGTAATGTGCAGCAAGATTATTGTTCATTATCGTCCACAACTCACTGATCGGTACTGCTTTATCAGTTAGTAAGCGTGTTGCACGAGTGTTTTTATCGTCAAATCTTAGGAGCCGCAATATCGAACAGAAACAGTTGACTCCCATTGTTGCGCGATATAAAGGATTGTTTTTGACGCTCCATAAATCTCGAACATGTTCTCCATTGCTATGGTTCGCACCAGTCATAATATCATTTATTGGCGCTTAACCGCCTAAGCGATTTTGGCCGTTTCGTATCAAAGCACGCCAGTCATTCCTTTTTAGCGATAATGGACGCCAATTGGAAACCCCAAGGGAGTTCAAGTCATCCTCCACCTGTTGTTTCCATCTCAGTCGAGGCCTCCCCCTTCCTCTGCTGCCGAATTCAGGCGACGATAGGAAAACCTTCTGTGCTGGAGCTTCTTTGTCCATTCGCATAACATGGCCCAGCCAGCGGAGTCTTTGGGCTTTAATTCGCTGGACTATGGTCAGATCTGCGTAGAGCTCGTACAGCTCATCGTTAAATTTCCTTCTATACTCGCCGTTGGCATCACGGGAAGGACCACAAATCTTCCGGAGAACTTTTCTCTCAAATACTCCAAGGGCCATCTCATCTTCTCTTGACATTGTCCATGAATCTGAGCCATACATCAGGACAGGTATGATGAGAGACTTATAGAGCGTGATCTTTGTTCTTCGAGAGAGGACTTTACTTCTCAATTGCCTACTCAGTCCAAAGTAGCACTTGTTGGCAAGAGTAATTCTCCGCTGGATTTCTAGACTGATATTATTTTCGGTGTTGATACTGGTTCCCAAATAGACGAAGTCCCTCACAGTTTCAAATTTGTAACTATCAACAGTGACATGGCTGCCAAGACGCAGGTGCGCCGATTCTTTCTTTGATGACAGCAAATACTTCGTCTTGTCCTCGTTCACGGCAAGACCCACTTTTTTCGCTTCCTTATCCAGTCCAGAGAAGGCAGCGCTTACGGCGCGGTTGTTAAGGCCAATGATATCAATATCATCGGCATACGCCAGCAATTGCACGCTCTTGTAAAAGATTGTACCATTGCGGTTTAGCTCTGCTGCTCGAATTATCTTCCCCAGCATCAGATTGAAGAAATCGCACGAAAGTCATAATAAGTATGCCAAAAAATGCATACAGCTCTGTTATTGACACAGGCGTCCATGACTTAGAGTTGTGTTTGGATGCGCATTGTTGTAAGCATCATAGGTTTCTTTTGCTAACTTATTTGTGTGGCGTATAATTATATCAGCCATTTGAACGTTCATGAAACATTTGAATGTTTGCTCTATTGACAACATTTCAGTGCATCTAGCTGGTCCAGAACGTTCTCTTATAATATTTTGTCTGAGTACCTGACGACTTACATTTGGTTCTTTCATCCACTCAGTACCATCACGTGCAACAAATTTTTCGTCACTAGCAGGTAATTCATTATTTTCTTCTACTTCTTCTTCTTCATTGTCTTCTTCATCATCCTCATCAGTCTAATCAGGTAATACTTCTGCGGCACTTTGCGAAACTTCAGCATCGTCATCGTCAATTTCAATGTCATTGATTTGAATTTCTTCTTCATCTTCTGAGTCAAAATCATAGGGAGCGTCATCGTCACAAATTTCATCAAATAAAGATTGTATATATGATTCTCCTCAGTTAGCCTGCATAATAAAAAAAATTAGTATATGTTTACATTGTTGCTTATTTTACATTTTTTACCTTCTATATGCTGCATATGATCAATATTCGTTTCTTCTTGAAGCCATTTCGTATCCAGTTATTTATAGTTTCAGTTATATTTATTTTCACTTATATTTTCACTTCTTACACTTTTGAGCACCAAAACAATATTGAAAATATCAACAGGCAGCATTTATAACAACACCTCGTGTGAAAACAACCCTTGCAGCTGCATATAAAATACAAAACCCAGTTATATCAGTGTATTTGCTACCTACGTACCCATACCTTGCGCGACCTTTTTGCAGATATCTTTTGAACCAGGTAGAATATTTCAATGAAATAAAAATCAAAATGTGTATTCGTTGTTACTCTACAAGTATATTATTATAAATTATATTATTTTGTTTTGCATTTATCAGGGCAACAACAAAAACAAAAAAAACAAAAATCCACTGTTGCATGTCCTGACTTTATTTCCCCATATCGCTGGAACCAGTAGGAATATTCGAATGAAACAAAAGACAAAATACTTGTTATATATTAAAATATACATTTCAAAAAAAAAATCATAGAAATCGGTTGAATAACCATTAAAAAAAACGCAAAATAAGGTCCCGGGTACAAAAGTATCCCGGGTGTGTCTTTTCGTGGTATTTTCTGGGTGTGTGTTCTAGGGTTAAAGTAATAAAAATGTATGAATTTGAAGTTTCTTTTCATAAATTATGTATGCAAATATTGTTACTTTTGTCACTTCATAGAACACGAATTTGCCTCCTTGTCGGCTAAGCTTTCTTCGAGGTCTCCATATAATTTAGTTTATTGTAGATGCTCATCAGCGAAGACATTGTTCAGTAGTAATGTACAAAGTACAAGTAGTACAAAGCACACATATGACAAAAAACCTATTCTGATTTACCGATAGGTGGCATCTCCGTTGAAACATAATAAGTTGCACCACCTGTGTTAGTGGAAGCAGATACAAATAACTTTTGTAGAAACATCGAAAGGTTAATAAGTTTAGATGGCAACCCTATAAGGCCATCCTATCTGGAAATAGTTTTGTAATATACTACCATAAATAAAATAGATGGCAACGGCAAAAAAAGCATCCTGAGTTTCAACACTTAGCTGGAATTTAGTACACTAGCTACATACCAAGATTGCATAGTCATTTTAAATTACTAAAAAATTGTTTGACTTATACTAACGATAAAAAGTGCCATCTCCAGTTTCGGTACCTCCTACCCACATGTGCAGAAAAAGCTAATTTTACTTTGTGTAGTATTGTGAGGAAGTCTAATGAATACCAACACTCAGCGTTTAAGCACATACCCCTAAACCAGGCCTAGGCCCCTAATGGGACAATTGTCCGAAAATCTGAAAACCAAGTTCACACAAATTATTACCTCTTTGCTCGACCTCTCGAAAATGGAATTTTTGGTGGGCTCGTGAGAGCGCTATGATCTCACTGACCAATCAATAGATGTGGTTGGCTATGCTCAGTCACTTACATAATTTGATTGGTGTGATGACCGTTGTTTCACTACTACACCCTCACCTCCATTTCTGCCGGGCCCTGCCCTAAACTCATACCCAAGTTACCTTCAGTAAAATTATGATGGAACATAAGAAAAAGGAAAATAAAATGAACGTGCAGAAGCCCTTCATTATCAGTTATAAACACAACCATCATTGTCGTTGCCTTATAAAGCTTCTGCAAAGTAATGACAAATTTTGTCAAGAATCGACACAACAATTGAAGCATGTTTGAAATAGGCACGTCGGCAACTTGATTAGTCGCAAATGATAACGTTACATGCAATCTATTTTTGTAGAGGAATGATAATAGAGCAGAAGAGCTTACATATACCAAAACTGTTTATACTTCAGTATACAGGCATGTGAATAGGGAGACTCTTAAAATTGCTTTAACTCCGAGTGGCATGCCAAATTACTTATCATGGCGCATTTTGTTTTTATTATGGCAGTTGTGTGGGCTCGAGCGATAGACGAAAGTAACTACACTTCCTAATATTTTTTATAGCGCACAGTATTTCACTTCAATGAGCTGCTATTATCTCAATGAAAGTCTGTCCCAGTTGGAAACTTAGTACTGATGTTTAGTAGGATATTTGCTTGTGAATGTACTTTTAGTTGTTCGTTTTTGGAAAGAATTAAAGAGATTAAAATGTTGTCAATTATGTACTATTTAATAAATAAGTAGGTCTCGGATCCGATCTGAAAAAGTCTAACACAAAATAAAACGAAAAACAAGTTAGGAAAGTTGTCTAAGGCCTTTCATGAATAAGAGTCACGATTTTCACTGTTCGATCCCCAGTACCACTAAATAAGTCCCATGAAATAAGTCCCATGAAATAAGTCCCAATGAAATAAATCCCACCAAAAAATGAAATAAGTCCCCACTTTTAGAAATGAAACAACTCCCAAAGAAGGAAATGAAATAAGTCCCAAATGAAATAAGTCCCAAGAAAAATGAAATTACTCCCAAATGAAAAAAGTCCCAAGAAAAATGAAATTACTCCCAAATGAAATAAGTCCCAAGAAAAATGAAATTACTTCCAATTCAAGTGCTTATTTATTCAGTAGATATACATGTGTACGTTTATACATAAGCAATACGTCATTAATTATATACCCGAATATGTGTAAGATAAAGTAAATAAATATAGTTTAGGTTAGGTTAGGTTCAAGTGGCTGCCGCAGAGGCACACCTAGGCCAGTATTAAAAGGCCCGTTGTGATACCACCAACACTAGGAAAGTCAGTTCCGGGACCCTGCCATATGGAAAATCCCGGTATTAACGGAATTCTCCACATAGCAGAATCCCGGGACGGACTTTCCTATACCGACACCGTTACTCCTCCTCGAACCATTTAGATGACTTGATGAAGGCTATCACGTCCTTTATGTCCAGCTCCGTGACCTGGCGTAGGCTGACCAGGAAGGGAACTCCAAAAAAGCGCATTCTAGCGCCACTTAAAGCCGGGCAGTTGCAGATGAGGTGCTCCACCGTTTCCTCCTCATCATCATCCTTACAACTCCTACAGCATCGTCGGTAGGGCACACCAAGTCTTTCTGCGTGCCTATCAATGAGGCAGAGTCCAGTTAATACGCCTCTTTCTCTTCTCCTTAGGGCATAAATTTGTCTTGATCTTTTATGATCCCATTTCGGCCAGGTTTCTTTGGATATCCGGCATCCTGGAGATTGCAGCCATCTTTCGTTGGCTTGGCGGAGTGTGTACTCCTTCAGCATAAGCTTAAATATGTCTGTTGGGGACGTTACGTTGCGGACATTATTTTACTAGTAAAAAACCAAATTTTTTCCATACAAAAAAAATGTTGGTTGATTTTCTGGGAAACACCCATATATTAAATAGACCTTTAGGAAACTTCTTTTTTTAAATCGCTTGGTCTTTGAAGTGTTTCCCAGTTTGAAAAAAAAATATGGAAAAAAACCAAAAAAATTTTTTTCAGTGTAATATAGAATCTTTACAGTATATATTTTCAAAAGGTTATTTTAATACCTTTCTAACGGTATACAAATTTTTGAAATCGGTGGATTAGTTTACGCGTGATATCAAAATATCAGAAAGTAACCAAGAGATGCATTTACTTAAATAAATTTAAAAAAAAAAAAGAAAAAAAAACGCATTTTAGTTTTCAGATATGTTATATATGTATATTGAATAGACCTTTCTAAAATAAAATTTTATTTTTCTAAATCGTTTGATCTTTGAAGTGTTTTTTTCAGTTTATTTGGAAAACATATTTTGGAAAACATTTTTTTTTCAGTGTACTAAAAAAATTTTTACAGAGTATTTTTTGAAAGCTTATTTCAATGCCTTCTAATGGTATAAAGATCTTTGAAAGCGGTAAAGCCATTCCGTAGTAATCACCCTTTAAAGTACCTATTATCGTAATTTTTCGAATATTTTCGAATATTTCGATACCTTGCCACGCCCACAATTTTTCGGAAATGCAATTTCTAAAAATGAAGTTGTGTTTGGGTAGGTAAGATGTACCTCTATGCAAAATTTCATCAAATTCTGAGGGGGTCGGGTTCAATGCATATTGGGTTTGATATGAAATTCATCATATATGTATGTATATTAGTATGTACATTAGGGTGACTCAAATTAGAAAAAAATTTGTTTTTTTTTGTCTTACCCCCTGAAACTTTAGGTATTGCAAAAAATTTGCGCACTAGCTTAACCCTTAGGGGTGGCTATTTTTTTCGCCCTTTCCCATATATTTTGTATGGGGAAAATGGAATTTTTTTCAAAATGAATTTTCTTTTAATTTTTGCAACTTTTTCAAAATATTTTTACATACTCTTAAAGTTGAAGCTTTGAAGCTTCCAAAATGGTAAGCCATGTGCGATTATCTTAATTATTAAAATAATTACAGTCACAAAATATATAAAAGTTATCTTAATTTCAACACCGACCCTTCAAATAATCTCATATATTAAAGTTTCTTTTAAATTTACTTTCTAAACAAATCTGCATCATTTAAAATTTGAAACTTAAGCCATATTTATAATTATTGCCATTTACAAAGTGAAACGTAAGTGACGCCGAAAAATAAGGTGCATTTTTTTGACGATCGAGCAGCCAATTGTAGAAAAAAGTATTTATTGTGCTATAATGAAAACATGGAGGGATAGTATAATGCTGAATTAGAGCGAGATCCCAGAGCCTAAAAGCGTCACTTATTTTATAATGGATGAAACCAATACCGATCGATAGTCCTCCCCGAATCTAGAAAGAATGTGAAAATTTTAAAGCTGTACCTATGACAAGGGCCTAGGAATCGGGGGTCAAAGTCGCCAAAAAATGACCCTAACTTCACTTATTTTATAATGGATGATTTTCACATATTTGACGTAGATTATCACCCCGCGTCAGTATCAAGTGTTGTTAGACCCGTACCAATGACAAGGCTCCAGCCAGACACCCCCGGTTCGCGGATTTTCCTATAGAAATTTTTTCTGTTTTACCAATTTCACGCATTTGGGCCACTTTGGTTGCTTTTAACTACCCAATATTTTCCCATTTTTTGTAGAACACTACCCTAAAGTAGTATCAGGAATTTTTAGACTTCGTCCCATGGCAAAAACTTCAGCCAGACACCTCAAAATCCGGGAAATTTCACTAATTTTTACTGCGCTTTCACATGTTTAGGCGGATTTGACCAACTTTGGCCTCTTTTAAATAACAGATCTTTACACATGTGTCGTAAAATGCTACCCTTAAGTAGAATGAAGCATTTCCAGACATGATCCCATGGAAAAAACTTCAGCCAGACACCTGAAAGTTCGAGAACTTTTATTTTCCTATTAATTTGCTTTCTCTTCTTTGTCCCACTTTTACTAATTTTAAATGATAGATCTTTTCACATGTGTCGTAGGACACTACCCTTAAGTAGTTTCAGTAATTTTTAGATCTCGTCCCATGGCAAAAACTTCAGCCAGACACTTCAAAACTCGGGAAATTTCACTAATTTTTACTGCGCTTTCACATTTTTAAGTGGATTTGACAAACTTTGACTACTTTTAAATAGCAGATCTTCACACATGTGTCGTAAAATGCTACCCTTAAGTAGAATCAAGCATTTCCAGACATCATCCCATGGCAAAAACTTCAGCCAGACACCTCAAAGTTCGGGAACTTTTATTTTCCTATTAATTTGCTTTCTCTTGTTTGTCCCACTTTTACAACTTCTAAACGACGGATCTTTTCAGATGTTTCGTAGGACACTACCCCTAAGTAGTTTCAGTAATTTCTATACTTCGCCCCATGGCAAAAACTTCAGCCAGACACCTCAAAGCTCGGGATTTTCATTAATTTTTACAGAGATTTCACTTGTTTCAGCAGGTTTCTCCAACTTTGTCCACGTTTAAACGGCGGATCTTTACACATGTGTCGTATAACACTACCCTTAAATAGTATCAGGCATTTCCGGACTTCATTCCATGAAAAAAAGTTAAGCCAAACAACCCAAAGCACGGGAACTTTTCATCATTTTTACTGTGCTTTCACATGGTGAAATGGGTTTACCCAA
>CAXKVI010000005.1:62896690-63028560 GCA_964058755.1 Campiglossa producta | reverse complement strand
CAAAATCTGAGATTCAAAAGTTCTTCCAGCCATGGAACGCCTCATAAGGCATAACGATTTGGATATTAGGGCATGTACCGGGAATGTCCGGACCCTTTCAAGGGACGGTACCGCTGCCCGACTGGTTGATGTCCTCGTAGGCGCAAAGGCCGACATCACCGCCCTGCAGGAAATGCGATGGACGGGGCAAGGAAAGACGACCATCGGTCCTTGTGACGTATACTACAGTGGCCAGACACGCGGCAAAGCGCGTGGTGTAGGATTTGTGGTGGGAAAGAGACTTCGCCGCCAAGTACTAGCGTTCACTCCTGTGGACGAGCGTCTCGCTGCGATCCGCATCAAGGCGAGGTTTTTCAACATAACATTTATCTGCGCCTATGCGCCGACTGAGGAGACGGACGACGCAGAGAAGGACTCCTTCTACGATAAACTAGAACAGACTTATGATCGCTGCCTACAGCATGATATCAAAATCGTGCTCGGCGACTTTAATGCCAAGGTGGGCAAGGAAGGAGTCTTTGGTCCCACAGTTGGAAAATTCAGTCTCCACGATTTAACATCCCCCAACGGCACTAGGTTGATTGACTTCGCCGCTGCTCGCAATATGGTCATCAGTAGTACCAGGTTCCAGCATAAGCGAATACACCAAGCCACATGGCTGTCCCCTTATCAAAGAACTAGAAACCAGATTGATCATGTCTTGATTGACGGCAGACATAGCTCCACCGTTCTGGACGTGCGTACACTGCGTGGTCCCAATATTGACTCTGACCATTATCTTGTCGCAGCCAAGATACGCACACGCCTCTGTGCAACGAAGAAAGTGCGCACAGTAACGGAAGGAAAGTTTGACGTCGAGAAGCTGCGCATGACACAGACAGCTGATAATTTCACAACTCGACTCTCACACCTGCTAGCAGAGGGCAATCCTCGACCTAACGATGTAACCGAGCAATGGAAGCATATCTCTCACTCATTGCGTACCGCCGCGGAGGCCACTATAGGGTTCCAGCGAGCCCGCAAGAACAACTGGTACGATGAGGAATGCAAAACTGCCTCGACAAAAAAGGACGCTGCCTACAAGGAGACGTTGCGAACGGGCGCAACCCGCAGTGTATGGCAACAATATCGTGAGGCAAAGAAGGAAGAGAGACGCCTTTTCAGAAAAAAGAAAAGTGAGGCCGAAAGGCGTGAGTGTGAGGAGCTTGAGATGATGGCTGACAGGAATGATGCCCGAAAATTCTATGAAAAGATCCGGCGGATGACGGAAGGTTTTAAGACCGGGGCAAGCTCCTGTAAGGACAATAATGGCGACCTGGTAACCGACGTACAAAGTGTACTTAAATTATGGAGGGAGCACTTCTCCTCACTGCTAAATTGCGAGGGAGACGTCGAACCCGATACCCCAATCGCTGACGATGGAAAAGTCGTCCCACCACCTGACTATGATGAAGTGAGGATAGCTATATCCCGGCTCAAAAACAACAAAGCGCCTGGAAAAGACGGACTGCCCGCCGAGCTGTTCAAACGTGGAGGCGAAGAGCTGGTAAAAAGCATGCATCAGCTCTTATGCAGAATATGGTCAGACGAATGCATGCCTCCGGATTGGAATTTAAGTGTGCTTTGCCCAATCCACAAGAAAGGCGATCCCGCTAACCGCACCAACTACCGCGGTATTAGTCTTCTTAATATCGCATATAAGGTTCTTTCTAGCGTGTTGTGTGAAAGGCTGAAGCCCTTCGTAGACAAACTGATTGGACCTTATCAGTGTGGCTTTTAGACCTGGTAAGTCTACCATCGACCAGATTTTCACGATACGCCAAATCCTGGAGAAGACCCATGATAAGAGAATCGACACTCACCATCTCTTTGTCGATTTTAAAGCCGCTTTTGACAGCGTAAAAAGGAGTTGCCTGTATGCCGCCATGTCTGAATTTGACTTCCCTGCAAAGCTTATACGGCTTTGTCAAATGACGTTGAGCAATACCAACAGCTCCGTCAGAATCGGGAAGGACCTCTCTGAGCCATTTGAAACCAAACGAGGCTTCAGACAGGGCGACTCCCTTTCGTGCGATTTCTTCAATCTGATGCTGGAGAAGATAATTCGAGCAGCAGAGCTAAACCGCAATGGTACAATCTTTTACAAGAGCGTGCAATTGCTGGCGTATGCCGATGATATTGATATCATTGGCCTTAACAACCACGCCGTAAGCGCTGCCTTCTCTGGACTGGATAATGAAGCGAAAAAAGTGGGTCTTGCCGTGAACGAGGACAAGACGAAGTATTTGCTGTCATCAAAGAAAGAATCGGCGCACCTGCGCCTTGGCAGCCATGTCACTGTTGATAGTTACAAATTTGAAACTGTGAGGGACTTCGTCTATTTGGGAACCAGTATTAACACCGAAAACAATATCAGTCTAGAAATCCAGCGGAGAATCACTCTTGCCAACAAGTGCTACTTTGGACTGAGTAGGCAATTGAGAAGTAAAGTCCTCTCTCGAAGAACAAAGATCACGCTCTATAAGTCTCTCATCATACCTGTCCTGATGTATGGCTCAGATTCATGGACAATGTCAAGAGAAGATGAGATGGCCCTTGGAGTATTTGAGAGAAAAGTTCTCCGGAAGATTTATGGTCCTTCCCGTGATGCCAACGGCGAGTATAGAAGGAAATTTAACGATGAGCTGTACGAGCTCTACGCAGATCTGACCATAGTCCAGCGAATTAAAGCCCAAAGACTCCGCTGGCTGGGCCATGTTATGCGAATGGACAAAGAAGCTCCAGCACAGAAGGTTTTCCTATCGTCGCCTGAATTCGGCAGCAGAGGAAGGGGGAGGCCTCGACTGAGATGGAAACAACAGGTGGAGGATGACTTGAACTCCCTTGGGGTTTCCAATTGGCGTCGGTTATCGCTAAAAAGGAATGACTGGCGTGCTTTGATACGAAACGGCCAAAATCGCTTAGGCGGTTAAGCGCCAATAAATGATGATGATGATAGAAATATATAACTTATAGGTACTACTATTGTTTCCATACACTGGGTATTTAATGTTCGGCTTACCCGAACTTAGACTTCCTTCCTTGTTCATATTAATATATTATCATCGTTATCATTCCATATTACATATACCTTTTTAAAAATAATAGACTAAATGTGCAAAAGCGCCAGTCTTCTGTTTAGGTTGTAGTTCGACCACTTGATGAGAACTAAGTAGTAAGAAAGAGCTCGAGATTTTTCCTCCAGGGATATTTATGTGCATGAATACATGCATTTATATAAAAGAACTTCTTGCTTCATCTATACATGTGTATGTTTGTGCAAGTGAATATTTATGTATGTACATATTTTTCTACAACAGTACTGGAAAAAAATAAAAAAAAAAATAAAAAAATCAAAAGTAATCATTACTATTGATTATTTTTGAATTTTTGATTTTTTTTGGATTTTTTTAAATTTTTTTGATTTTTTTTGATTTTTTTTTTAAATCAATTGAAAAAATAATCATTAAAAAGTGAAAGTAATTGGTAATCAATCATTAGGTGGCTTCTCAAAAAATAATCAATGAAATGCTAATCATTACCGATTACTAATCAATTATTAACAGGTCTGCTTGATATAAACACAACAGCATTCAAAAAACTTTGTCTTGAAAATTAAGTGAAATTAATCCTTATATTGACCATTAAAACTTTAAAGCAACAAATTTCGTAAAACCGATAAAGCTCAATTTTACTTAGAACGAATTTTGGCACTGTGACCCATCGCGATTAAGTGGTAAAATCACACCTTTTTTCTAATTTTGGTAAACCTATTTAGGTTAGTTGATGTGTCTCACGATTTTTGAATATTTTTGTATTTTTTTTTTTTTATGTTTGGATTAATCTTTTTTGTTAGTTTACTTTACTAGTTTAGTTTCCATAATGTACATTTACTTTATACATATATATATGAAAAAAAAAATATATATATATACGTATGTTGATAACTTCTTGAATTTGGAAACTTGTTTATCTACATACATTTCTTGCCACTGCCTTTTTTTCCTATCTCCTTTATTACGTGCGAGCGCTTCCCTATTGCGTCGCATACACAATACATATGTATGTACAGGCTTATATACATAAAACCACGCAAACCAGCAAAACGACTAGTCATTATGCTTGACTAATAGTGCCTCGCTATAAAACGTTGCACAATAAGTTATTTTAGCACTACCAGCTTCGTATGACTACGAAAATGTGTACTAGTGGATATTCGTGCAACGCGATCGTGTGCTGCATACACACTAAGGGCCACTTGCATAAAAGCCGATTAAGCCTAATCGGTGATTAACTTGACAGCTAACCATACAAAATACGTCAATTAAACTCCGGTTAGTCGTTATCAGCTTTTATGCAAGCGGCCCTAAGACTGTTGCTGTGGCTAGTCGACATAAGTTCATGAAAATGTGAATATTGCAGTTCTCTGGTACATATGTAGCTATATGCGTATGTACCTATGAACGCGTGTGTGTCCCGTTATACATTGACAGCGAAGCGCGACCAGCCAAGATGAAATGAACGGTATTCCAAGAATAATATTGCAATGATTTTTTTCGAATCTGGGTTGTTGTTGTGAGTCACAAAGAGCAAGATGTTGCTGTTGTAGAGCGGCAGTGAGCAGAATGAGACACTATGCGACGATGGCTGCTCTAAAACAAAGGCCGACAAATGCAGTTCAGTACGGTTCGTAATCACACGCACCCACTACACGAACGTCAACAAGCAGAGCACAAAATAATCAAATTTCATTTAGTTTTATGCAAGCATTGAATTGATTATATTAATAGGTACACTGAGCATAAATGAAATTTATATTTTATTAATTACTTAGATGGAGTTACAAAACGTTTTTCTTTTTGCCTAAATATTTTAAATGATTCTGAGTGTCTTGTATGTGGCTAAGTTTTAAAATGCAAACACACATTTTATTATGACGCTCGTCATCCTGATCTCAAATTAATAAGAGTAGAGAGAGATCAGTTGATTTCTCAACTTAAAGTCTGTTTTAGGATAAAATATAGTAAAGTAATGAATACTGGTACCACTAATACTCCCACATATTGCGTCCTCTCTGCGTGCCGGCTACTGCTCTAAAACAGCCATCGCCGCGTAGTGTCTCAGTCTGCTCACTGCCGCTGTACAACAACAACAACTTGCTCTTTGTGACTCACACCAACTAGAGATGGGCGGCGTGCGTGTTTTTTACCGTGACACGAAACACGCACGCGTGTGTCCATGTGCGCGTGTTCGAAAATGCGATTTCGTGTCGTGATCGTGCGTGATCGTGTTGAGCCCGAAAACCATAAAAAAACACGCACGAAAAAACACGATCTCCTTTTTTTACCAAACTGGGTTGGCACATTATATTTTTTCTAAATTATATTTTTTTATAAGTTTCTAATTCCACTTCACTCCACCACAAACTTTAGTTTGTTTGATGCATAAGTATATGCTATGTACATTGTACAAAGTACATGCCATCTTTACAAATATATAAAAAAACAAAATAAAATCCATGAAATACAGTTTTATATTATTTCGTGCGTGTCGTGTCGTGTCGTGTTTTGGTATTTTTTCCCCGTGCGTGTTAGTGCCAACTTTTGAAAATCAGTTTCGTGACCGTGTCGTGTCGTGTTGCAAAAATCATGCACGCGCCCATCTCTAACACCAACAGAACAGATTCGCAAAAAAAATACAAAAAATCAGGGCTCCCAAATAACAGTTAGTTTTATTTTAAAAGTTGGTCATAACAGTTATTTTTTAATTTCTATATATCGAATTGGAAAATAGGAGTTATTTTTAAATTTTTTTTATTTTGATCGCAAAATAAGAGTTATTTTTAAATATAGCTGGGGAATAATGATTAGTAATCCTAATGATTACTAATCGGATTAGAAACGTTTTTTTTAATTGCGATGCATACTAGTTACGGCGACTGTTTTTATACCCAGCGTACTAGTACTAGTACAAGGGTATATTATTTTGTTCACATAACGGTATTACGTAACAGCACAAATCAATCGTGAAAGATATAGAGTTCCATTAAGGCATGTCCGTCGTCCGTCTGTGTACACGATAACTTGAGTAAAACTTGAGATATTTGCATGAAATTTTATATACAGATTACTTTTTGGCCAAGGTAGGTATTGAAAATGGGCGAAATCGGATGATAACCACGCCCCCTTTTTCAATATCGAAAATTTCGAAATTCACACAAATTGACATATCTCGGTAGCTAAAATGGCTAAAATGATATAATTTTATAGGTGAATCCCCCTGGTCATTCTCTTATGATTTTTCCATACATTTTTTAAAGTGGGCGTGGCACCGCCCACTTTTAAGGGAGGCATTTTTTAAAATTTGACTGGTCGTAACTTTTAAACTGATTACGATAGAACGATGGAATTAGGCACAAAGCATACAAGTATCGTTGGGAGTATACCTGATGAAATTGGATAAGATCGCCCTCCAACCAGGCCCACTTCACTAGTTTACAAAATTTGTCCTTTTTAAATATACCTCGACAAAAATATGCTTT
Source organism: Campiglossa producta (assembly GCA_964058755.1). Taxonomy (NCBI): domain Eukaryota; kingdom Metazoa; phylum Arthropoda; class Insecta; order Diptera; family Tephritidae; genus Campiglossa; species Campiglossa producta. The sequence goes on along the minus strand of CAXKVI010000005.1, from coordinate 63,021,980 downwards.
GTAGACTGATTCGGGGTCGCTGAAGCAGAAAATGTCTTCTTTTTTTCAAACAACGGTTTTCGAGATATTCACAAAAAACCGTTTTTTTGAAATATTGTAGTTATGGCCTGAAACCTAGAAAATTGTGTGCCAGTTTGGTTTGAAGTATGTGAATTCTGAAAGGCACATATGTAGCCTTTCCGGCGATATATAATATATGTAAATGGAATCAATAATTTTCGCAAAACAGCAGTTCAAAGTTGTAGAAACTTGCATTTCGGGCGATTTTTTTTTCAGTTATCAAAGTTTGTTGATTTTTTTGCCTGACAAAAAAGTTTTAATAATTATATATATACTATATCAGTTTAAAGGCAATTATGTCACCTTTATTTTGAGCCTAACTAGTTCAAATCAAGTAAAGATTGTAAAAGTTTTGACGTATTAAAATTATTCCAAATAAAGACAATTTCAATGTCTGATATAAATACGGTGACCATCCGTTCTGTTTTTCGTAGAACAGTTCTGTTTTTAAGGAACTTGTTCTGCGTATTTTTTTTTCTAAGGAAAATAACATAAATGTTCTGTTTTTAAGCAAATGTTCTGTTTTTGTTCTGCTTTTTTGTGCCGGCAACCTTTTTTAACAAATGTAATGAGTAGCTCTGTAAAGTTAATTTGCTCAAAAATTTCAAAACACTATGAAAAATTTAAAATCTTACAAAATATTTTAAAAATAATTTAGTTTATGTTTAACGCGGTCAAGTGCTTCAGCGAAATCAAAATCTGAGTACGTTAAAATGGCTAAAACGTATCAATTTTGGAAGTTCCGTACCCGGAAAAAAGTTCGTACCAAAAATGGTACATTTCGGCCAAAACGGCTACCGTGGTTATGGTAGGTTTTAAATTAACAAGGAAATGTCTCTCACCATCAAGAAATACTATTCACAAAACGGAAAAATATACTTAAAAAAATTACTTTCAATTGATGCACTTTAGTTGAAATTATTTGAGATTGTAATTTCAATGTTTCACAGACGTTGGCAAAATTTATTACTGCAAAGAGATGATTATTTTATTCCAAATATTGAGAGTGTAACCCCAAATAGTTTATAGCCGGGTAGCGAAATTTTCACGTGAAGGCAATACCAAGCCTTAAGTAAAAAGTGTTCTGGTTTTTCAAAAAAAATTTATGGTCACCGTAGATATAATCCATGTATTTTTGTATATCAGGCAAGTTCTGAAATTCACTTCCGAATAAAATTTGTGAAAATTTTGTCAAATTACATAGGAATTTCTAAATTTTCACACATTTTATTCGGAAGTGAATTGCCAGAACCTGCCTGTATATCACTGAAAAGGTTTGAAACCGGGCTATTTTAAAGAAAATCCTTAAGCAAAAAAGGTTTAGTTTATTTGTATCTCTTTTATTTATATGCAAGGTTTAATAAATGCAAAAATATTTTTTTTTTGCAATTCTTTGCAAAATTTTTTGCGACATTTTAAAGCGACAGGAATACAGGGTAATTGCTTTGTACATTGATTGTTTTGAAAAGTAAGCAAAATAGTAAAGTTTAAGTGAAATCTCTGATAAAATGTGTTTCAAGTGGTAGACGAAGTTTGTTGAAGCCGAAAATATGGGTTTTCTCTCAAAGTTTTTCTCTTGTGTTGCGTGAAATCTTCGCAATAGTCGCTCAACATGCCTTGATCCCAAAAGCCCTCATAGCGCTTTTCTATTGTAGCAATATCCTGGTGGAACCTCTCACCTTGGTCATCGCTTTCAGGAAAAAAGTCCAAATGACTATGAAGTAGGTGCATTTTCAAAGACTTGCGAGCATCTAAAAATATAAACAAAAGCAAAATGTTAATTTCTTCATGATTTTCAGAAAATTTATAAGATAAAGATATTTTGTAATATTTAAATTGTTCAGTACAAACCTATAGCTTTGAAGTTTGTCATCATGGTATGTATTAATCGTAGTCTCTGCTCCTTTTTTTTCCTAAAAATCCATGGACAAAACCTTGGAAAACGCTCCAAGTCTTAGCTTCAGAAGTGTTAGGTTAGGTTGTAAGGGCAGGACAGAGTACACAGACCCTGCCCGACACTTAGGCCATTAAAAAGGCCCATTGTGATACCCCAGAAGTGTTAAGACATCGTTGAAATTTTTTGTCTCTAAACAATTTCCTGATTTGTGAGCCAACGAATATACCCTCTTTTATTTTCTCAGTTGATAGTTTTGGAAACTTTGTTTTCAAATATTTAAGAGCTGGGCTTTCCGGGTTTTTTGCTAAAGCTTTTACAAAATGTTTCATTAGACCAAGCTTTATATGCAAAGAAGGGAATATAACATTGTTTTTTTTTCAGCAAGTGTTTTTTTGATAACGTTCAATGTTCCCAGAATATGACCCACACGCTTCGGCCAAACACGTTTAGTGAAATGCTTTTCATCTGATCTGCTGTCCCAAAGTCACAAAAAACAGCTGTATTTCGTATAGCCACCATGCAGACCAGTCGTATAGCGACAACTTTTAAGTCACAGCATAATTTCCAGTTATACGAATTGTAGTTAATCAACTGAAGAAGCTCTCTCATCGTCTCGTAAATTTCCTATACCGATTATGGACGGTTTCTTGTTGCCTTTGTGGAGTAAGACAGCTTTTACACTGTACTTTCTACCATCAATGAATAGACGCCAATCGTTGCGATCATGGATCTCTCCAAGTGCAGCAAACAACCCATTCACATTATTAAAATAAAAAAAGTAGTTTGTTTTTGAAAAGTATTTTTCGAAATTTTTATTGCGAGTTCGGTAATACGTTATATTAATACCTGATCCCAAATAACCGCGTTCTTGTAGACGTGAAGCGAGAAGCTCTGAATTTTCCTTGGACAAGCTGAGGTCACGACACAAATCGTTCAGCGCGAGTTGATTCATTTACTCCAATTTCTGACTCACTATGCTTGAGGAACTGCTGAAATTTGAAATCTAAGTGGCTGTTCTGACTAACTGTTCTCTGCATCTAATGTTGGCGGTTCAAGTTTGGGATATTGGAATGAATGTGGTGCAGTCTGTGTCACTGATGATATTTCTGGATACACAGCTTTTCTATATTTTCCTCCTCGAATTTTCGTGAGGCAAAAATAGCAATCACTTACATGGTCTATAGGACTCCTCCACTCAAATGGCTTACCAAAAGATAAGTATGAAGGTAAACCTCTGCTAAATTCGCTTAAGCGTACAAAACATGTACCGCAGACAGAGTTTGGAGTCCACGGTTTCTCTACACCTTGGCAAGACACAAAAATATTGCTCGTAAGCTGCTAATATGTGTGGGGTCAACTTTTTCCGGTGCGATTTTACACATTTTGGTATATATACCATATATTTATAAATACATAAACTTTTATTATCACATTCGCGATGACAACTAAATATTTTTATCTATTCATGTGCAAAAATTAATTACGAAAATTTCAAATTTTTCATCGGATTTTCGTAACAACCCTGCAGCGAAATCTCAAACTAGTCAGTAAAATACTAGTATACAACTATAACTTTCTGACAGAACTCATACTAGTCAGGAAATATCCATTTCATATCTACTAGTATATTTTCTGGCTGAATTCATACTAGTCAGGAAAACCCCATTTCATACTAGCATACAACTAGAATTTTCTGGTTGAATTCGTACTTGTCAGGAAATATCCATTCCATACTAGTATAGAAATAGATTTTTCTGGATGAAATTATACAAGTTAAAAAATACAAAATTCATTCGTTTCGTTTTATCTTAAATTCATTCGTGATAGGGTAAATACAAAAAGTCGCTGTTTTCTTAAGAATAAACATGAAAATAAAGTCAAATGATAAAATAAAGGGTAAGGCAGGAAAATTCTGGTTGAAACCATACTAGTCCTGGTTCAAAGCTTTTTGGACTAGTATGGGACTAGTATGTGGACTAGTTCATTTTATGGAAATTATACTAGTCCAGGTTGAACTAGTATTTTTCAACTAGTATGAAACTGGTATTTCCTGACTAGTAGATAACTGGTATATTCTGGTCGAAATCTGACAATTGACATCTCGTAGGACATCAACACGTAAAAGATACCAGTTGCTTATATGGAAAAAAGACAGAAGACTGACTAGTTGGGCCCGGTGAACCAACTAGTTGTAAAGTAGTTTTCAGTTAGTTGCTTTCGCTGCAGGGTAATTAAAACGGCTATTAAGAGTAGGGGTCAGGAGTATGGAAACACTTAAACTTTACAATTTTTCTTACTTTTTAACACAATCAATGTACAAACAAACACCGAATTGCAAAAAAAAAAATATTTTTGCATTTATTAAACCTTGCATATAAATAAGGCGGCCGCCGTGGTGTAGCGGTTAAGTGTTCGGCCTTCTACACCAAGTCGTGGCGGTTCGATGCCCGGCAAAAGTAACATCAAAAATTATTTAGAAAAAAAATTTTTCTAAAACGGGGTCGCCCCTCGGCAGTAGTTTGGCAAACTCTCCGGGTGTATTTCTGCCATGAGAAGCTTCTCAGCAAAAAATTCATTTGCTTTGCAAGTGCCGTTCGGAGTCGGCAAAAAACTGTAGGTCCCGCCAACTTGTAGGAAAAACTCAAAAAGCAACACACCACAAGTTGGAAAGAGAAGCTCGGCTAAAAATCTCGTTAGAGGTTATGATGATAACCTGTAGGTATATCGCCGCCATTAGTTTTTTTTTTTTTTTTATATAAATAAAAGAAACACAAATTAGGATTTTCTTTCAAATAGCCCGGTTTCAAACCTTTCCAGTGATATATACAAAAATACAAGGTTTATATCAGACACTGAAATTGTCTTCATTTACATAATACGTTATAACTTTTACAATCTTTACTTGATTTAAACTAGTTTAGGCGCAAAATAAAGGTGACATAATTTACCAAATTATGAACCGATTAAAATAAAGCTCCGGTTTCGGTTACGGTTTTGTAACGTGTTTCGGTTTCGTTCTTCAACATTTATTTCGGTTTCGGTTACGGTTTTGGTTTCCAAATAAAAACACCAACAGAAAAAAATTGTGCTACTACAAAAATGTACCTAAAAGCAAAATAAGCCCGAATTTTTATAACTTTACTCCGGTGATCATGATGAATTTTCTCCAATATATAGTAATAAATATTACTTCCGCTAATTATGGGAAAAAAATCCTAAAAAAAAAATAAGTTTAAAAAATTAACTCTACTTTTTCTATTAGAAAAATGTTAAAATGGAACGTATGAGTTATGCTTTCTGAGACGGCCACTAAACATTTTTTTTTTCGGATATCTTGCTTAACCATTCAGTTATTCAGAGTAGCCTCTTTTAAAATATGTGTCCACAAAAAAATTCAAAACCATTTGGAACCGGTTTCGGCTTTTGAAACGGTTTCGGTTTCGTTCTTTTTCAGAAAAAAATAGCGGTTACGGTTTCGGTTTCGGTTTTGAAAAATTAATCGGTTTTAATCGGTTACGGTTACGGTTTCGGTTGCGAGCAAGGACTGAAATTTAAACTGATATAGTATATATATTTATTAAAACTTTTTTTGTCAGGCAAAAAAACCACAAACTTTGATAATTTGAAAAAAATCGCCCGAACGCAAATTTTTACAACTTTGAACTGCTGTTTTGCGAAAACTACTGATTCAATTTACAAATATTATATATCGCCGGAAAGGCTACATACGTGTCTTTCAGAATTCACATACTTCAAGCAATATTGCAATAAAGTTTTTTCGCGAATATCTCGAAAACCGTTCTTTGAAAAAAAAAATGACATTTTCGGCTTCAGCGAGTCTACAAAACATAATTTTCTCGAGGTACATTTTTATTGTAAACTAGTGCTTTCGATATCGAAAATTTCTAAAATCACCTAAATTTACATAATTCGCTAACGGAAATGGGTAAAATGATATAATTTTATAGGTGAATCCCCCTGGTCATTATATAAAGGGGTTTTATATAAATTTTCTAAAGTGGGCGTGGCCCTCGTGATCATAGCGCCGCCCGGTACTACATCACGAGAGAAGCCTAGCCTCTCTGGCGCGACGACAAAGATCTTCCTTCTCCCAATCCAGGGTGTTATGCGACCACGTGCCCATTGGACGTTTGCAGCCATTAGGCAAATCGTGGCTGTAATCGAATGGAGCCACTCTGATACCGGGCCGCCTCGGAGAGTAACTCTAGCCTTACGGCGGTATGGGGATCTGCCGCGGCGGACGACACATTCCCCTTACTCTTCCCTTGACGCTAAGCTGGCCTTGCCCGACTTAAAACCTCATCCGAAGCGGCAGCAGAACACCCCCGTAGTGGGTAAACTTAGCTTTACTGAAGTGACCACACAGAGCCAAAAAGTTCACCTATAATCAAAGAGATCGACGTCTAAAAAAGCTTTTTGGCCGGGGAGAGCGAGTGGGGACAAATTTGAAGAAATTTGTGCTAGGAAATCTTCCAGATTTCAGCTTGAATTTCTTCTCAAATTTATTGAAAAGGAAATCGGCTAAAAACAAGGAGTTAGCTTCTTATTTATGAATTTTTTATGTACTTCTATCAAAAGTTAGAAGAAATCTGCTTGTTTTTATGAGAAAACCTGCTTAACCCTTTCCCGCCGGCTGTACTTTTAAAAGTACAGCAAATTAGGCTCTTTTCCGTGATTTTTTTAGGACACACCTTAATCGATTCCGACTAATTTGCCAATCCTGTGGTTAGTTGACAATCCATTCTAAGCAATTAATTTTTTTTACCGTTATTGGGATCACATTGTGTCACCTGTGATGTGTCAAAGTCAATCAGTTAGAAAAAAATGTATCTTTTAAGAGTTGTACATCTGTGAAGTGATAAAAAAGTAAACTGTGACTATTTAAATATCTTTATTTATTGAAAACGTGTATAGAAAAGCATTAGTAAGAATACTAAAAACAATATTTTTGCAATAAGTTCAGTTTTATACATTTTTTTACGCTCCAAAATCTGGTGTACTTTAAAAAGTACAGCCGGCGTATATAGTATTCATTTTTTGCTTTTTTCTACCGTATTCAGAAATTTCTGTAGTACAGGACAAAAAAACTTTCCGTGAGAAAAATAGCTTTAGAGGTCTCCAAGAAGCAGTTGAGGATCTATTGTGTTATAATTATGAAAGAAATGATGTTACAAATTCGGATTTAATCATCACTTCCCTAGGGCAAGACCCCCAAATTTAAACTGAGGAGTGTACATACTAACGCCGGCTGTACTTTTTAAAGTACAGGTTAGGAAATGGGCGTGGCATAAAAAAAAAAATTTTAAAAATATTTTTTGGCATCTAGAGGCCAAAATTAGCTGGTCCATGAAAAATCATGACAATCGGTCCACGGGTTCTATACCCCGGCGTTAATGGGTTAAAGTAAATTAATGAGGACATCCTCTTATTTTCACTAGATTCATATTGAATTTATTGAAAAGGAAAACTATATATTTTTAAAAGATCTCTTATTAATTCAAATTCAGGTATGCCTTCTTCAAATGTGTAATTCGACGCTACCAAGCACATGCACACGATAGCATCATGGTAGAGATCTCCGTTCAGCAGTTAATAATTCTTAGTTCGATTCGCGGTGAAGGCAATAAGGCAGGTGGACATGTGGTGAGGCAAAAAGAACAAAGGTGTAATTAAACGTTGGCAAGTTAAGTATACGATGGCATGGTAGTGTAGATTAGACTAGACTGACTAGACTAGACATCTGGGTTGAGCGTTAATTTTTTTTTTTTTTTAATTTGAAATATTAAAAAGGAAATCTTTTTAATATTATGTGATTATCTACTCAGTTTTATTAAAAAGAGACACCCAGTCATAATAAGACGGGCATCTTATTGGAAAAATATCATAGAGAAATCCTTCTGATTTAGAGGGCATTTTATGTGACTTTTTGCTCTGTGCAAGGACAGGATCCTCATAGGGGTTCCCTTATGTACAGTTACTTCTCAGAGCAGAAAACCTAGGACATCGCCATGGATCTCTGCGCAGTGGAACCACCCGGGGTTTTACCTCGGCCAAGGACTGTCACTTTCAATGTAACCCTGTTTAGTATGTTTTGTCCCATTCCGAAACTATCATCCTCCCCCCTTGAAGCAGGGCTGCAAGATATTCTATAATTACGGGCGGGCTTTGAGCCGAACCCCGGACCAAGAGAATGGATATGCAGTGCCTGTTGCAAAAAGATATATATTAAACCTCCATATTAATAGGCGTATTAACTGGGCACTGCCTCATTGGTAGGCACGCAGAAAGACTTGGTGTGCCCTACCGACGATGCTGTAGGAGTTGTAAGGATGATGAGGAGGAGGAAACGGTGGAGCACCTCATCTGCAACTGTCCGGCTTTAAGTGGCGCGAGAATGCGCTTTTTGGGAGTTCCCTTCCTGGTCAGCCTACGCCTGGTCACGGAGCTGGACATAAAGGACCTGATGGCCTTCATCAAGTCATCTAAATGGTTCGAGGGGGAGTAACGGTGTCGGTATAGGAGGGTCAGTCCCGGGATTCAGCTATGTGGAGAATTCCGTTAATACCGGGATTTTCCATATGGCAGGGTCCCGGAACTGACTTTCCTAGTGTTGGTGGTATCACAACGGGCCTTTTAATACTGACCTAGGTGTGCGTCTGCGGCAGCCACTTGAACCTAACCTCAACCTTCTGTGCAATGCTTATCGTGTAAGAGATGGCTCCATAAGTCCGGATGTTCAGGGCTTAACCTTAACATCCACGAACCCCGTACTTTCTTTAGTACTTTCGTGGCCCCTTGTTATTTGCGCCCTTGGGCGTCCCGCGGTAGCGCCGATCAAGCGCACCCCTACCGCCTTCTAGTAGCAATACTAATAATAATAATAATAATGTCTTAACGACGAGCAGCACTTGCTATACCCGCTACACAAATTCCAGACTGTATCTCGTGCCTTATGGCGTCAACACCACGCGCAGCACCTCAACACTCTCGCTCCCACCGGTGTAGCTAAGACATGAGCAATGCCGAGCACCAGTCTCTCTCTGTTCTCCATCACACCCCCCTCCCGTTTAAATTCACACGTGGGCCAGGATCAACATCTTATCGCACCTGTCTCTACGTGTACTGTTTGTCGGCAAAGATTATACACGCTCGCGTCATCGGTCAAATGCAATAACTGCTTAGGCCAATGCCACGTATATCTATGCTCTGGGCTCGCAAACAGGAACCTTTGGACGGATGCGTTCATCGCACCATGCTGCAACTCGCCTCAACCTACGACGCCAGCCAACCCGGTCACACCAGGTCCACAGCTAAATAGGCTGAGGCACTGCCTTGGTCTTAGCCTACCAACACCTGGGCGAATACATCCGTCTCTCACGCCTATGGTTAACTCGACATCGACTCCACCGGCGCACTTCCAAATCTTACAGCACAACTGTAACGGATTAACTGGAACGATCGCAGATATAACTAATTTGATGACGCAATATTACAGAAAAACTTGCCGCAGTCCAAGAAACCAAGCTCAGTCCTAGGTCGGACCTCATTACCTATGGCGGATATAACATCCATCGGAAAGACCGTCATAGAGTAACAGGAGGTCTAGGAGGTGGTCTAGCGTTCATAACACACAACTCTGTACAGTATGATCTATTTGATACCGACATCGAAGGAACGGATGATATCTTAGAAAGCCAAGGTATAACCACCCGTACAGGAGATGCAAATCATTAACATCTACATACCCCCTGTCTCAAGTTGCCCCACCGGTTGTCACCCCGACATTAGCTTGCTACTACGAGGAGATAACCGTGTGATCCTGGGCGACTTCAATGCGCACCACGACATGTGGCACTCAAACCTGCCAGCAGACAATAGGGGGCATGTACTTGCAGAACAAATAGATGATACGGCTTTTTGTATCTACACTGAACGAAGACGCCTCAACAAGAGTATCGGGTAATTGCTATAGTTCGCCAGATATTTCTATCGTAAGCGCAGGCCTACTGAATCTCAATCCCGCACACCCCCGCATAAGGGATCTCAACGCGGAAATTCGTAGGTTGGTCGATAAACATAAACTGGCCAAATGGAAACAACGCCTAGGGCAATGCTACCTCTCTGATGGTGTTGGCAAATTATGGACTACGGTCAAAGCTCTATCCAACCCAACGAAACACAAGGATAAAGTAGATATTACTTTCGGCGACAAGGTGAAGAAGGACCATAGGGGATGTGCGAACTCCTTCTGTAGACAATTTGTACTACATTCCCCGCCCGATAGAGCTAAATGTAGGACCATTCGAAAGGCGCGTAAATACAAAAACCAAAACACGCCCATTGTCATCACTGCCTCTGAGGTCAAGGAAGCCATCAGACAGGCTAAGCCCTCAAAATCCATCGACCCTGACGGCATTGCCATGAAGATGCTGAAACATTTAGGTCAGGAGGGACACAAATACTTAGCAGCTTTATTCAGTATTTCACTGAACACTTTCGTCATTCCTGAAATATGGAAAAAGGCGAGTGTGGTTCCACTACTAAAACCTAGAAAGCCGACAAACATAGGCGATTCATATCGCCCTATATCACTTTTGTCGTCGGTACTGAAGACGCTAGAGTCCATTTTGCTCCCGTATTTTACTGCAAATCTGCACCTGGCTAGCCATCAACATGGCTAAATCAAAACCAACCAAATCACAGGACTGTGTTAGTGGCACTTGACTTGTCAAAAGCTTTTTCCTTGATGGCACTAAGCTACCAACTGTCAGCCACCCAAAGTTATTAGGGGTCACACTGGATAATACTTTCTCATTTGCTGTTCATGTGCTGGCAATGGTCTCAAAGGTACGAGGTCGCAACAAGATCCTCAAGTCACTTGCCGGCAGTACTTGGGGAAAAGACAAAGAAACGCTGCTGACTAAATATAAGGCCATTGGCCGACCAGTCTTTGACTATGCCGCACCCATATGGTCGCCTAATGTGCATAAAACCAACTGGACGAATTTAAAAGTCTGCCAACATACCGCTATCAGAACTGCTACGGGATGTCTCCTCATGTCTCCCGAGTCTCACATCCACCAAGAGGCAAAACTGCTCAATGTAACACAGCACGCGGAAATGTTTAGCAGGCAATTCCTTCTGAGCTGCCACAAGCCAGCACATCCAAACCGTCATCTTTTGGACACAGATCCGCCCCCGAGAGACATAAGGAAACATCTCCGTAAGCATTATGACGAGATCCGGCATCATATTACCTTGCCGTTTGATCTGCGGAATCATAAGCGGGCTCTAACCGACATCCACACCGAGTCGGTAGACACTTTTGTCAGATCTCTACCTGTTAATCCCGTTCTAAACAGTCCTCCACCGGATATTGCTGAAGAAGATCGCACCTTACCAAGGGAGACAAGAGTCACCATGGCACAGCTTAGGTCTGGATACAGTGTGAGGTTAAACTCCTACTTATCCAGACTGAATGATACAATTTCAAAACACATGCCCTGCATGTGGTACGACCCCCCATGTTACTCTACATCTCTTCAATTGTTCAATTGAACCTACTCTTCTAACCCCTTTGTCCCTCTGGACCAACCCTGTTGAAACTGCACGTTTCCTTGGACTCCCGTTAGAAGAGCTTGATGAAGATCTTCGGAATGATCATACACTCTAGGCAGGGACCAGTGGCGGTACGTCCGGAATGCGATCGGTAATGCCCTTCTTGACATTATGGATGAGTGTTCGGGTGCCACGGCAATGGGTTCTGATGCGGGTTTGCACCAGGGCCGAATCAAGATATTCGCTTGCGAGGATGCAAAAACTGTTGCACTGTACAAGGCAGCAGCTGCAAGACTGGGTGAGATCTACCAAGGGGCAAGAATCGAGGTTGTCGACTGGAAGGACATCCTGGCTCGGCCAAGGTCAGGGGCATGGATTCCTGCCATCCCTGCTGAACCTGAGAGAATTCTCAGGATGCTGCGGATCATGAACCCGTCTCTCCCGATACAAGAATGGAGTGTCAATCTGGTTGAGGATGCGGTAGGGCCTGATAGGCAGGTGGTCTTCACCTTGAATAAGGAGGCACTCGAGCCTTAAACGGTGCAATGCACGAGTGCACTACGGCATAGGTCAGATCGTGATCCACGTATACCATGGCGATGCGCAGCGTACTGCTATTTCTGCTGCTCCCGAGGACTCGGACATCCCAGTGCCGGAAGAGGAGTCGGAGATGCCCGAGTCGGAAAGTATGATATCTGGCACGACAAATGGCGAAGGAGCAATGAACAGCTCGGAGATGAGAGACAGCCTGCTGGACGGGGAACGTCGCGGTGATAGCAGGAAGTCCTGAGCGCACCAATGAATGTACTACCACGCCAATGGAGGTCTGAACAATTCGTGGTTGAAAAAAGCCTCCAGACGAGATAGAATTCGACGACTCGGCGGTGGCAGGGAAGTCTGAGCGCTCTCATGTTGGTGGTGCTTCAGATAAACCTGCACAAATCTAAAGCAGCCTCGGCTGCTTTAATCAGACATCTTTCTAAAGGCTGGTTGCAAATTTCTGCATGGGTCATCTTATTATCGGAACTGACGCTAATGCTCATCACGTCCAGTGGGGAAGCTCCGATATCAATGCTAGGGGAGAGTCGTTGTTTGACTATTTATTAACAACTAATCTGGTAAATCGCGTATTCTCGATGAACATTCATTCTCCGACCACCGGTACATAGAACTAGTTCTAGACTCTTCTGTTGAGCAGCCGGTTATGAAACGCAACCCACGTAACACTTACTGGCAGCTACACAATGAAATATTAGCCAGAGACCTACCAGCACTTGCCCCACAAGTCCCCTCATCAGTAGGGGAGTTGGAGGATCTGGTAAAGACCTTTACAACGGCGCTCTCAAATGCCCTAGAGCAGGCCTGCCCAGTGCCAAAACCACGCTGTAAACATAGGCCACATTGGTGGTCCTACGACCTGGACTCGCTCCGAAAATCATGTAGGACACAATTTAATAAGGCCAAGAGCTTTGGCACGGAGACTCAATGGCTCGAATATAAAGTTAAACTCAGGGCCTACAAAAAAGCTCTGAGGCAGGCGAAGATAGTATGGTGGAGAAATTTCTGCACTGGGGTCGAAAATTTCGACGATACAGCGAGACTTAGACGAGTGCTCTCAAAAACTCAAACAGCCACAAGCTATTTGCGCAAACCTGAGGGATCCTGGACCAGCACGGAAGGGAGAACCCCTAGAGCTGCTCTTGGATACGCACTTCCCAGGGAATGTGCTTGAGGAACATTGAGGGAAATTGTTGGGCAGACGAACTTGCGTGGCAGGGCACGACCAAGCAGGAGTAATGGTGTCGGTTTAGGAACGTCAGTCCCGGGATTCTGCTATGTGGAGAATCCCGATAATACAGGGATTTTCCATAAGGCAGGGTCCCGGAACTGACTTTCCTAGTGATTACATCTTTTAGATCGACAATGCCGCCGTTCATTCATCCGAAATTACAAAAAAGTTTCATAACAAGCCTTTATTGGACTGGCTGTTATGTAGTCCAGATCTAAACATACCAGAGAATATTTGGACAGTGCTGTCACGTAATAATTTTTAAAAATTGCCGCCAATTCCCTGACGTAAAAAATTTAAAAAGGTTATTCAGGCATAATAGGGTTAATCGATATTTATTTAGTATGATCACTGATGGATTCTACGTCGCGCGAGCAGCAAATATTATTTTTTTTATGCATAAGTTAATTTGTTTAATACATTTTCAACCAAATTTTGGTCTTAAATTCATCATTAACCCTTGGGCTGGAGATTTTTTGTTCATTCGCATACCATGGCAGGGTCAGTGAACCTGTTGAGCTACTCGTAATCCTACACTAGATTTTTATACCTTTCATGAACATGAAATGGTATTATAACTTTGGTCCGATGTTTGTAAATATGAGAAGAAGAAGAGATAGACCCATCAATAAGTATACCGAAATGATCAGGATGACGAGATGAGTTGATTTAGCCATGTCCGTCTGTCCGTCTGTCCGTCTGTCCGTCTGTCCGTCTGTCCGTCTGTCTGTCTGTCTGTCTGTCTGTTTGAACGCAAACTAGTCCCTCAGTTTTTGAGATATTTGGCTGAAATTTGGTATGCGGCCACCATTTTCCAATATAGGAATCATTTGTCGGAACCAGTAAGATCGGACCAATATAACATATAGCTCCCATACAACCGATTATTCCGATAAACGGATTTTGGGCTATAACTCCTGTAATTAAACACGTAGGAACGTGAAATTTTGTAAGTATTGCTATTTTTATATGTGAAATATCGATGCTGAAAATCATAGAGATGGGACAAATATTTCACAAAGCTCCCATACAATCGATTATTCCGATAAACGGATTTTGGGCTATAACTCCTGTAATTAAACACGTAGGAACGTGAAATTTTGTAAGTATTGCTATTTTTATATGTGAAATATCGATGTTGAAACTCATAGAGATGGGATAAATATTTCATATAGCTCCCATACAATCGATTATTCCGATAAACGGATTTTGGGCTATAACTCCTGTAATTAAACACGTAGGAACGTGAAATTTTGGACGTATTGCTATTTTTATATGTGAAATATCGATGTTGAAAATCATAGAGATTGGATAAATATTTCACATAGCCCCATACAATCGATTGTTCCGATAAACGGATTATGGTAGATAACCCCTGTAATTATATAGGTAGGAACGTGAAATTTTGGAAGTATCGCTATTTTTATATGCGAAATATCGATGTTGAAAATCATTGAGATGGCATAAATATTTCACATAGCTCCCATACAATCGATTATTCCGATAAGCGGATTTTGGGCTATAAGTCCTGTAATTAAACACATAGGAACGCGAAATTTTGGAAGCATCGCTATTTTTATATGTAAAATATCGATGTTGAAAATCATTGAAATGGAATAAATATTTCACATAGCCCCCATACAATCGATTGTTCCGATAAACGGATTTTGGTAGATAACTCCTGTAATTATATCGGTAGGAACGTGAAATTTCGTAAATGTTGCTATTTTAGAATGTGGAATGTCGATGTTAAAAATCAATGAGATTGGACCGTATGAGCTAAAGTTTCGGTATGAGCTAAAGTTAAATTCACACAGGCTGTACTGGGGATCAAACAGTGAAAATCGTGACGCTTATTCATGAAAGGTATTTAGCCTTCGGCACAGCCGAAGACAGCTTTCCTTACTTGTTTTTTGCTTACAAACGTTACAATGGAACTTGCCTGGTTTTAAATGACAACGTTTTCATCTCCAGGATAATTGTGAGACTTTTCCTTCACTTATCAGCAATTGTAACGCTGGACAGATAAAGTGCTTAAAATAAACTGTTTGCAAACTTTTTGCTTTGGAAGAAAAATTGGTCAATCACAAATTGAATTCATTCCACTTTTTTTGCTTTCGTATTTTCATGAGCTACTTCTGAATAAATGAAGCTTACAGAAATTTTCATTTATAAAGACATATGTAAAGGAAGATCTTATATTTTTGTTCAATCAATGCGTTGTTTTAATTTTTTTTTCCATAGCGTTCAGTACAGCTTTCCGACATAAAATTATTATACCCAGTGTACTGGTATTAGTACAAGGGTATATTAATTTTGTTCACATAACGGTAGTACGTAACGGCACAAAATAATCGAGATAGATATAGAGTTCCATATATGAAAGTTCTTAGGTTGAAAAAAGGAGTCCGCCTGTGTATACGATAACTTGAGTAAAAATTGAGATATTTGCATGAAATTTTGTATACAGGTTACCTTTTGGCCAAGGTAGGTTGCTATTGAAAATGGGCGAAATCGGATGATAACCACGCCCCCTTTTTCGATATCGAAAAATTTCGAAAATCACCCAAATTGACATATCTCGGTAGCGGAAATGGCTAAAATGATATAATTTTATATGTGAATTCCCCTGGTAATTCTCTTATGATTTTTCCATAAATTTTTTATAGGGGGCGTGGCACCGCCCACTTTTAAGGGAGGCATTTTTGAAAATTTGACTGGTTGTAACTTTTAATCTGATTACGATAGAACGATGGAATTTGGCAAAAACCGTACTAGTATCGTTGGGAGTATACCTGACGAAAATGGATAAAATCGCCCTTCAACCATGCCCACTTTCGATATCGAAAATTTCGAAAATCACATAAATTGACATATCTCGGTAGCTGAAATGGCTAAAATGATATAATTTTATAGGTGAATCCCCCTGGTAATTCTTTTATGATATTTCCATGAATTTTTTATAGGGGGCGTGGCACCGCCCACTTTTAAGGGAGACATTTTTGAAAATTTGACTGGTCGTAACTTTTAATCTGATTACGATAGAACGATGGAATTTGGCAAAAAGCATACTAGTATCGTTGGGAGTATACCTGATGAAAATGGATAAAATCGTCCTCCAACCATGCCCACTTTCGATATCGAAAATTTCTAAAATCACCTAAATTGACATAATTCGCTAACGGAAATGGGTAAAATTATATAATTTTATAGGTGAATCCCCATGCACACTATATAATGATTTTTTGATAAATTTTCTAAAGTGGGCGTGGCCCCGCCCACTTTTAAGGGAGGCATTTCGAAAATCATACAAATTAACATAACTTGAGTAAAAATTGAGGAATTTGCATGAAATTTGGTATACAGATTACTTTATGGCCAAGGTAGCTTGTCGGTATCGAAAATTTCGAAAATCACGTAAACTGACCTAACTTGACTAAAAATTTAGATATTTGCATTAATTTTGGTTTAAACCTTACTTTCTAGCCAAGGCAGGTTGCTATTAAAAATGGGCGAAATCGGATGATAACCACGCCCCCTTTTTCGATTTCGAAAATTTCGAAGTTCACATAAACTGACATATATGGGTAGCTGAAATTGATAAAATGATATAATTTCATAGGTGAATCTCTCTTATCATTCTATTATGATTTTCTGTTAAATTTTAAAAAGTGGGCGTGGTACCGCCCACTTTCAAGGGAGGCATTTTTGAAAATTCGACTGGTCTTAACTTTTAAACAAATTATGGTAGAACGATGAAATTTGGCACAAACCATACTAGTACTGTTGGGAGTATACGTGATGAAATTGGTTGAAATCATCGCCCAACCACGGATATCGAAAATATAGAAAATCACCTAAAACACTGGTAAAAGTTTTAAACTGATTACGGTATAATCGTGAAATTCGGCACAAGGTATACTAGAGTTATAGGAAGTATACCTGTTGAAATTAAAGGAAATCTCTTCCCAATCACGTCCACTTTCAATATGGAAAATTTCGAAAATTACATAAATTGACATAATTCGGTATGGTAAATAACTAAAATAGTATAATTATAGTATAATTTGGTAGTTAAATTTGTAAGCAATTGTCTACTATTAACGAGTCTTAAAAGAAGATGCATCTATTATATATAAATGCGCAAACATAACAGGTTTCTCCCTTTTTTGCAATAACCACAATTCTAAGGTATATAAAATTTGCTATGTATCGATATGTCTCGCCGAGCAGGGTGTTCGACAACAAACCAAAAATTTAAAAAAATTAATTATAATATGATTTGAAAATCACACCACTACATGTGATATACACGCATCCGCTTTATAGAGCCGCTGTTATGGGTGTATGTATGTAGGTATGACCACTTGCATTGTTGTGTTTGCATTCATTGCAGTAGGGTGAGTTGTTTTGTTGGCAGCAATAAGATAACATGAGTTGACGCGCTGGAACTTTATTGAGCTTAGGTACAAACAGTGTTTACAAAAACAAAATCTGTGCGTGGGGATTCAGAGAAGCAAATGCTTTTGAAAAAAAGCACAAATAAGCTAGATCATGCACAAGGCCCTTCGTGGCTAGACTTAGTGAAATAAAATAAAATGGAAAATTTATAAAATTAAAAAAAAAAGTAAAATCAGAAATAGAAAAGTGATTGAAAGTAAAAAAATAAAATTTGTTGGAAATGAAAGGAAAGGGAATAATATAAAATAAATAAAAATGAAACAAAATGGAATAAATAAAAGTATTAAATTAAGAAAATAATAGGAAAGGAAAGGGATGGATAAAAGGAAAATTAAGGTAAGTTAAGGTAAGGAACGGAAAATATGACAGAAAAATCAAAGGGAAAGGAAAGGAATGGAAAAGAAAAAAGGAAGGGACGAAAGGAAATGTAATGTAGGTAAAGCAGTGGAAAAGAAAAGCAAAAGGAGAAAGACAAAGAAAGGAAAGAAGAAAAAAGAAGGGAAAGAAAAGGTAGCGAGGAAGAAGGTATGGAAAATAAATTAAAATAAAAAGAAAGAAAAATAAAGGAAAGAAAGGTAATGAAAAGCTAAAAAAAATAAGTTAAGGAAATGAATGAAAGAAAAAGAAAAGCAAAGGAGTTGCGGAAAGGAACAAAAGAAAATAAGGAAACGTTAGGAAAGGAAATGTAAGGAAACGAAATGACAGGAAGGGAAATTTAAGAAAAAAAGTGAAAGAAAATAAAACTAATGGCGGCGATATACCAACAGGTTATCATAACCTCTAACGAGATTTTTAGCCGAGCTTCTCTTTCCAACTTGTGGTGTGTTGCTTTTGAGTTTTTCCTACAAGTTGGCGGGACCTACAGTTTTTTGCCGTCTCCGAACGGCACTTGCAAAGCAAATGAATTTTTTGCTGAGAAGCTTCTCATGGCAGAAATACACCCGGAGAGTTTGCCAAACTACTGCCGAGGGGCGACCCCGTTTAGAAAAATTCTTTTTCTAAATAATTTTTGATGTTACTTTTGTCGGGCATCGAAAGAAAATAAAGATAAGAAAAAAATAAAACAAAAGAAATGAAATGAAAAAAAAAATGAATAAAATGAAAGGAAACTAAAGCAACGGAAACGAAAGAAAAGGAAAGAAAAAGAAAATAAAAGGAAAAAAGGAATGTAATGGAAATGGAAAGAAGGATCAGGTAAGAATATATAAGAAACGAAAAGAAAGAAAAAGAACAGAGAAGAACAAAAAAGAACAAAAAAGAAAGAAAGAAAGAAAGAAGGGAAATGAAAGAAGAGAAAAGGAAAGAAAAGAAAAGAAGAGAAAAGGAAAGAAAAGGAAAAGAAAGGAGAAGATAAGGAAAGGAAATAAAAGAGAAGAGAAGGAAAGAAAAGCAAAGAGAATAAATTGAGATGAAAGGAGAGGAAAGGAAAGGAAATAAAAGCAAATTAATGATAAGGAAAGGAAAGGAAAGAAATACGTATGAAGACGACCTAAGAAGAATAAATAATTATCAACACTGAAACTATATTACTGAATGATGTAAAGAGGCGGGTAAAGGCAAAATGAATAGGAATGTATAGAAACCCAAAATATACAAAATATGGAAAAAAAGGCAAATTTAAGAAATAGCAAAAAGGTAGGAAAATAAAATAAGGTTTCGTGGTTGAATTTCAACCACTGGGCGAACTCTAGTTTTATTGAAAGTTGGTAGTATGGCTCAGAACGATTAAAAAAAATACGTATACAATTTTTCGAAATTCGAATAATTTGAAAGTTATAGCTATCAACAGTTTTCGAAATTCCTCACTTTTTGATGATTTTCTTACGATTGGTCAAACCGATTTTGCTAATTTTTTAAATATATATAAAAGATGGTATCTTCTACAAAAGGACATTTCCAATTGGTGCAAAAAATTTTTTTTTGCAAACATTATTCGCAATTTTTAACTTCTCCATCGTGGCGAGATGGCGCTTTTGTATAATGTTGTTGTAAATAACTACCGCCCCTTTAAAGTGCCAAAAATTTTTTTTTTTGCCAATAGTTACTAATCATACAACAAACATCATACAAAAGCGCCATCTGACCACGATGGAGAAGTTAAAAATTGCGAATAATGTTTGCAAAAATTTTTTTTTTGCAAAAGTTAGAATCGCCGTTTGGTAGAAGATACCATCTTTTATATATATTTAAAAAATTAGCAAAATCGGTTTGACCAATCGTGAGAAAATCATCAAAAAGTAAGGAATTTCGAAAAGTGGTGATAGCTATAACTTTGAAAATAATTCGAATTTCGAAAAACTGGCCCAAACGTATTTTTTTTCAATTTAAAAATTTGTCACAAATTGGGCGTAAGTATATTAGAAGTAAGAAATGCATTCAATTATAAGTAAGATTTTGAGGGCACACGAACAATGTACATATATGTTATACCGTAGCATAAATAAATATTAATTTTATAAACTAACTAATAAATTTATTGAGTTCGTTTTTCCCAAATTATAATATATATAGAAAATATATAACTTATAGGTACTACTATTGTTTCCATACACTGGGTATTTAATGTTCGGCTTACCCGAACTTAGACTTCCTTACTTGTTTTTCATTTACATTAATCACGACACTTAACTTGCTATTCGTAACACTGTTAAGGACAAGGGATATTTGGCGAAATTAATATAGAAAGTCATATAAATAAAATTCTTCAGGATGATGAGTTGTATTAAAAAATAATGGCAATTTTTATCCCACTTAATCTTTTTTTTCAACTGTCCGGCTTTTTTATTGTATTACATCTTTTTGATGTTACTTTTGATTAATGCTACTTTAAGAGGCTAGATAAAACAGCTCCTTTTTAAAATGAACGCTACTTGGGTATACAATAGAAAAGAAAGCCAAAGATTAATTAATCCACAATTTAATTTGAGCATAATAGTTAAATGAATTGTCAAATATACAGAGATTCAAAAAATTTATTTCTCCTCAGCGGATCATCCCACTTCTGCATTTTTATGTTATTATATTTTCGTCCCTTTTATCTCCAACCTACTAAACATTTACCCGCAATTATCTTTTTTCCAAACAAAGGCATATGGGCGTATTCGCTAACTCTTGCAAGATGTACGGATTGGACCAAATGTATTAATCCTTTTCCAAAATATGCAAGACTATTGCTTTGCGACTCTTGCGTCCTCGTTCGTACACTCTGGACAACGTGAGCTATCTAGGCTCGCGTAAGAAAGAGAGGGAGCCCCGGTGGGGCTACTCTGACATACTTGGTTTAAGGGCTCACCGAGGTCTTTTGCGCAGCGTCTGTTCACCATGAGTTGCGGCTGCAAACGGGCGTCTACCTTGAAGCAAGCGGCTCGCTATATAAATGTGTAAATATTTTCCAAAAACCCCGAAACGGGCTGTGCGCTGGGTTTGGGACCCGCCACGTAAAAAACTTAATTCCAATGAAAACTAATGTACCAAAGCCTCGGATGAGAACCCCCTTTAATGTTGACGACCCGGCAAAACGAATAAGGCATAATGATTTGAATATTAGGGCAGGCACCGGGAATGTCCGGACCCAAGGTACCGCTGCCCGACTGGTTGATGTCCTCGTAGGCGCAAAGGCCGACATCACCGCCCTGCAGGAAATGCGATGGACGGGGCAAGGAAAGACGACCATCGGTCCTTGTGACGTATACTATAGTGGCCGGACATGCGGCAAAGCGCGTGGTGTAGGATTCGCGGTGGGAAAGAGACTTCGCCGCCAAGTATTAGCGTTCACTCCTGTGGACGAGCGTCTCGCTGCGATCCGCATCAAGGCGAGGTTTTTCAACATAACATGTATCTGCTCCTATGCGCCGACTGAGAAGGACTCCTTCTACGATTAGCTTGAACAGACTTATGATCGATGCCCCCAGCATGATATCGAAATCGTGCTCGGCGACTTTAATGCCAAGGTGGGCAAGGAAGGAGTCTTTGGTCCTACAGTTGGAAAATCCAGTCTCCACGATATAACATCCCCCAACGGAACTAGGTTGATTGACTTCCCGCTGCTCGCAATATGGTCCTCAGTAGTACCAGTTTCCAGCATAAGCGAATACACCAAGCCACATTGCTATCCCCTGATCAAAGAACTAGAAACCAGATTGATCATGTCATGATCGACGGCAGACACAGCTCCACCGTTCTGGACGTGCGTACCCTACGTGGTCCCAATATCTACTCGGACCATTATCTTGTTGCAGCCAAGATACGCACACGCCTCTGCGCGGCACATGGCTGACAGGAATGATGCCCGAAAATTCTATGAAAAGATCCGGCGGATGTCGGAAGGTTTAAAGACCGGGGCAAGTTCCTGTAAGGACAATAATGGCGACCTGGTAACCGACGTACAGAATGTACTTAAATTATGGAGGGAGCACTTCTCCTCACTGCTAAATTGCGAGGGAGACGTCGAACTCGATACCCCAATCCCTGACGATAGAAAAGTCGTCCCACCACCTGACTATGATGAAGTGAGGATAGCTATATCCCGGTTCAAAAACAACAAATCGCCTGGGAAAGACGGCCGCCGAGCTGTTCAAACACGGAGACGAAGAGCTGGTAAAAAGCATGCATCAGCTCTTATGCAGAATATGGTCAGACGAATGCATGCCTCCAGATTGGAATTTAAGTGTGCTCTGCCCAATCCAAAAGAAAGGCGATCCCCTAACCCCACCATCTACCGCGGAATCAGTCTTCTTAATATCTATATATATAAAAATTAAACCGTTTTTCGCCTTGTAATGAACTTTACGGAGAATGGCTGAACCGATTTTAACCAAACTTTGCCGCATTGAAGAGACACATGTGGAGAAGGTTTATAACTAAAAAATCAGAAAGGGGGGCGCGGCACCTCCCATACAAACTAAATTTTTAAAGCAGAATATCTGTGAAGGGGTTCAAGGTAGGGACCTGAAAATTGGTATAGACCTAAACGATGTGAAAAGCGTTCTCACACATAAAAAGGGGGGTTATCAGAAAAGGGGTCGTGTCACCTTCCATACAATCTTAATTTTTCAAGCAGAATATCTGTGAAAGGGTTCAAGTTAGGGACCTGAAAATTGGTATACACCTATATGATATCAAAAGCATTCTCACACATAAAAAAGAGGGTTATCAGAAAAGCGCGTCACCTCCCATAAAACTAAATTTTTCGAGCAGAATATCTGTGAAAGGGTTCAAGGTAGTGACCTGAAAATGTTTATAGACCGATATGATATCAAAATCATTCTCACACATAAAAAGGGGGGTTATCATAAAAGGGGGCGTGGCACCTCCCATACAAACTAACTATTTCAAGCAGAATATCTGCGAAAGGGATCAAGTAGGGACCCGAAAATTAGTATAGACCTATGGGCTCCCTCGTGAAGGGTGGATACCTTGCCGCGGTACGAGGGCTTAAGTCGATAGCCACAGGGCTACGCTGCCCTTGTGATCATAGCTCCGTACGGCACTTCATCACGAGAGCAGCCTAGCCTCTCTGGCGCGACGACAAAGATCTTCCCCCTCCCAATCCAGGGTGTTATGCGAAACCGTGCCCATTGGACGTTTGCAGCCGGGAGGCAAATCGTGGCTGTATTTGAACGGAGCCTCTCTGATACCGGGTCGCCTCAGAGAGTAAGCATGGCCTTACCGCGGTACGGGGCTCTGCCGCGGCGGACGACACATTTTCCCCTACTCTTCCCTCTACCCTAAGCTGGCCGTGTCCGGCGATGGGTCGTACGAACAAGATGAACTCAAATAACCCAAATAAAAACGATAAACCTAAAAAACAAACAACGCCAAATTTCACTCCTCAGCAAAGGAGAGCTATGGAGGAACAGGCGAGAAAGCAACAACAACGCCGGAGGACAACCTCCGTTCCACAATCAAGGGGGGGATCGACAGCGATGGCAACTACGAGTCGGTCAACCAACCCTCTATCGACTAAGATTGACTTGATGGGAGCTAGCACCAGTGCGGTTGCCAACGCAACTAAGCGGACAACGGCAGATGCTAAACTCCCATCAACTGATATGAAAACCAGTATCTTTACGTCTGTGGCAGCGGTCTCACGACCTGGCCTCGGAGTTTCGAAGGAGAAGGAAGCTGCAACTGAGATTTCGGCAAGGAGAGCGACCGCGATGGCAACTACGGGTCCGCACTCCCAGGAGACATCTCCCCGCCGCTTCACATACCACGAGAAAAGATTGGCTGCAAAGATCCTGAAGAGGTATGAAGGGGTACCGCAGGAATCGCTGTCGTCGAATTCCAGTAAATCGGTAGAGCTAGCGAAAGCTGTGATACCGGATTTCCAAAATTCTTACATGCCAAAGAGGTTAAAAGTTAACCCTTTCAAGCGCCAGAGATCGGACCTGGAGTTGAATCCCCCTCCCAAGCGGCATCAGAATACCACTGGAGCGGGCAAACTAAGCTTTGCTGAGATAACCAAGGACAGGATCCTTATAGGCGTCCTTGACCGAGGCAATGACCGTCTGGCCATCCCTAAGGACCGGTGGCGTTACGTGCGAAATGAACTCGGCAACATTCTTCTCAATGTTGCTCCAGAGTTTCCGGGTAGTTCGGCGCGAGTAACGGATGCGGGTTGGCACCAGGGTCAGATTAAATTACTCGCATGCGAGGATGCAAAAACCGTAGCACTGTACAAGGCAGCAGCTGCTAAGCTGGGTGAAGTCTACAAGGGCGCAAAGATAGAGGTCGTCGACTGGAAGGACATTCCAGCTCGTCCAAGGGCAAGGGCGTGGATTCCGGCCATCCCTGACGAACCCGAGAGAATTCTCGGGATGCTACGGCTAATGAATCCGTCCCTGCCAACGCATGACTGGAGTGTCAATCTGGTCGGGGATGCGGTAGGGCCCGACAGACAGGTGGTGTTCACCATGAATAAAGAGTCAATCGAGCCCCTCAAAAGGTGCAATGGCCTAGTACACTACAGCGTAGGCCAGATCGTTATCCACGTATATCGTGGTGATGCTCAGCGCGCTGCCTTCTCGGCTGCTCCGGGGGAACCGGAAAACGAATTACCAGAAGAGGAAGCGGAGGATTCCGATGCGGAAAGCATGTTATCCGCCACGTCCCTTGGCGATAGTGCTGTGAACAACACGGAGATGGAGGACAGCCTACAGGACGAGGAAGCCCTCGACGTCACGGTGGTAGCAGCCAACGCTGAGCGATTAACATCTAACGCTACAGACAGCAAGACTCCTGCAACGCCATATCGGGCAGTTAATCGGAACAACTCGTCGTTGATAGGCAACCTCCGGGATGGGGCAAACCTCGACGATATGGGGACGGCAGGGAAGTCTGTGCGCTCTCATGTTGGTGGTGCTTCAGATTAATCTGCACAAATCTAAAGTAGCTTCGGCTGCTTTAAGTAGTCGTCTTTCTAAAGGCGACGTGGATGTGGTCCTCATCCAAGAACCCTGGGTCAATAGCTCGAGAATCTGCGGATTGGGGACTAAGGGCTTCAAGCTCATTCGAGCCAGCGAGGAGAGCAAAGTCAGAACGTGTATTTTGGTCAAGTCTGAGTTGAACTCCTTTCTCCTACCTAACTACACCAATGGTGATATTACCGCTATCAGTCTAACGGTCGACAGCACCCGCCTGACGGTGGCGTCGGTCTATATGCCCTACGACGCCGAAGAACCCCCACCACAAATGGAGGTGAAAGACCTGGTGTCAAATTTCTGCACGGGTAATCTTATTATTGGAGCGGACGCTAATGCTCACCATGTCCAATGGGGGAGCTCCGACATCAATGCCAGGGGCGAGTCTCTGTTTGATTACCTCTTAACAACCAACCTGGTGATTTGCAACGTGGGTAATGAGCCTACTTTTATCACTAAGACCCGCAGGGAGGTCATAGACCTCACTCTCTGTAGTGAAGGCGCTTATGAGTGGGTCAGAAAATGGCGGGTTCTGGAAGAACATTCTTTCTCCGACCACCGTTACATAGAAATGGTTTTAGACTTTATTGTAGAACAACCAATCATGAAGCGCAATCCACGTAACACTGATTGGCAGTTACACAATGAAATATTAGACAGAGACCTACCAGTACTGCCCTCACAAGCCCCCTCATCAGTAGAGGAGCTGGAGGATCTTGTTACTACATTTACATCGGCGCTCTCAAATGCTCTAGGACAGGCTTGTCCAGTGCCAAAACCACGCGGTAAACACAGGCCACATTGGTGGTCCTACGATTTGGACTCGCTCCGAATATCATGCCGGAAACAATTTAACAAGGCCAAGAGCTTCGGCTCTGAGCCTCATTGGCACGAATATAAAGCTAAACTAAGGGCCTACAAAAAAGCTCTGAGACAGGCGAAGAGAACCTCGTGGAGAAATTTCTGCACTGGCGTCGAAAAGGTCGACGACACAGCGAGACAAACAACCATCAGCTATTTGCGAAAGCCTGACGGATCCTGGACCAGCACGGAAGAGGAAACCCTTGAGCTGCTCTTGAATACACATTTTCCGGGGAATCTGCATGATGCACCACTAGCACCTGCAACAAACCTGGCAGTAAATATACCCATCACTGAGGAAAGAATAAGGTGGGCAGTTAAGAGCTTTGAACCGTATAAGGCTGCCGGGCCGGACGGGATTATCCCCGCGCAGCTTATAAACACGTTGGAGACATCAGCTAAATGGCTGGTATTTCTCTTCACAGCCTGCCTGGCTCTCAACCACATTCCGGGCTCCTGGAGAAGCGCCACGGTAGTGTTTATCCCTAAGGCTGGGAAGGCATCCCACTACGAGCCAAAAGACTACAGACCGATCAGTCTCTCGTCCTTTGTACTAAAAACCTTTGAGAGGATATTAAGCGACTACCTCTTAACGACTATTGATAGCAACCTTATCTCTAGCTATCAGCATGCATACACCAAGGGTAAATCAACAGAAACCGCTCTGCACAGCCTAGTGTCTGTCATTGAGAAATCGCTGTGTGAAAAGGACTACTGTCTCGTGGCCCTCCTAGACATTGAGGGGGCTTTCAACAATATAAGCCCGGAGGCTATCAACTCCGCTCTAACTAATCTGGGCGTAGATAGACCTCTAACTGGTTTAATTGACCAACTTTTAATGGGAAGGAAAATAGCTTCTTCACTTGGTACGGTTGAGTTATCACGCTATGTCACAAGGGGAACACCCCAGGGTGGTGTTCTTTCCCCGCTTTTATGGAACCTCACAGTCAACTCGTTGCTACGTGACACAAGCTGGGGGGGCGGGAAGATAGTGGCATACGCAGACGATTTAGCTGTTGCATTCAGAGGCAAGTTCCCACAAACTCTGTGTGACCTGATGCAAGTAGCACTGCGAGAAGTTTCGACGTGGTCCTCTCGCTGCGTACTAAGTATCAACCCAGGGAAGGTGGAACTTGTCCTCTTCACCAACCGGTACAAAATACCGCCACTAAGCCTACCAGAACTAGATGGCACGCGCCTGGGCTTGTCGGATAAGGCCAAGTTTCTAGGCATAGTTCTGGACAGGAAATTGAATTGGAAGGAGAATGTTCTTCAGCGCCAGAAGAAAGCTTGCATCGCTCTTTACACATGCAAAAGAGCCATTGGCAAAAAATGGGGGCTCAGCCCTAGAGTATGCAGTTGGATCTACACGGCCATCATTCGCCCAATCATGCTTTATGGAGTCGTCGTATGGTGGCCTGCGTTGAGCAAGGCAACATACCTGAATCTGTTGCGGAAAGTCCATAGATCCAATATGATCTGTATAAGCAGTGCGCTAAGGACAACGCCCAACGAAGCCCTCCAGGTCATTCTGGGCATTTTGCCACTTGATCTGGAAGGGTTTCGGTCAGCGGCGGCATCAGCTCTGCGCCTAAGAGAAACCTCCAGTTGGGCTGCGGGTACTATTGGACACTCCAGTATTCTGGAATCTCACAGCTTTCTCCCTCTAAGCACAGATCGTTGTGCGACTACTACAGTCGGGGATAGCTGTTTCAAAATAAACATTCCCAGCAGAGAAGACTGGGAGAGGACGGATTGGTGTCCCGAAACAAATGGTGGCACTTCCATATACACCGACGGCTCGAAGTTGGACGGCAGAGTTGGAGGAGGCGTTTATTCAAGGGATTTGGACCTTGAGCTCTCCTTCAGACTACCTGATCATTGTAGCGTCTTCCAGGCGGAAGTCTCGGCAATCCTGGACGCCGCGGCCTGGTTAAGCAAACGTGTTATCGGAGAAGATATCGCTATTTTCAGCGATAGCCAAGCGGCCATCAAATCCCTTGGCTCATACACGTTCAACTCTGAACTGACGCTCAGCTGTCGTCGATCTCTTCAGGAGATGGCCCAACAGAACCGCGTAAACCTCATATGGGTCCCGGGACATAGGGACATTGAGGGAAACTGTAAGGCAGACGAGCTTGCCAGGCAGGGCACGACCAAGCAGGTTCTTCAGGATAAAGAGCGCTTAGGTATGCCGTTTGTCACATGCAAACTAATGCTGAAGGAGCACACACTCCGTCAAGCCAACGAAAGATGGCTGCAATCCCCAGGGTGTCGCATATCGAAACAAACCTGGCCAAAATGGGATCTTAAAAGGTCTAGACGCATTTATGCCCTAACTAGGAGGGAAATCTGCATATTGATAGGGGTATTAACCGGTCACTGCCTCATTGGTAGGCATGCAGAAAGGCTAGGTGTGCCCTACCGACGATGCTGCAGGAGTTGCAAAGATGACGAGGAGGAGGAAACAGTGGATCACCTCATCTGCAACTGTCCGGCTTTAAGCGGCGCGAGAACGCGCTTTTTGGGAGTTCCGTTCCTGGATAGTCTAAGCCAGATCGCGGAACTGGACATAAAGGACTTGATGGGCTTCATAAAGTCATCTAAGTGGTTCGAGGAGGAGTAACGGTGTCGGTTTAGGAGTGTCAGTCCCGGGATTCTGCTATGTGGAAAATCCCAACAACTCAGGGATTTTCCATATGGCTGGGTCCCGGGACTGACTTTCCTTGTGTTGGTGGTATCACAACGGGCCTTTCAAAACTGGCCTAAGTGTGCCTCTGCGGCAGCCACTTGAACCTAACCTATATGATATCAAAAGCATTCTCACAATTAAAAAGGGGGGTTATCAGAAAACTAAATTTTCTAGCAAAATATCTGTGAAAGGGTTCAAGGTAGGGACCTGAAAATTAGTATAGACCAATATGATATCAAAAGCACTGTCACACATAAAAAGGGGGGTTATCAGAAATAGGGGCGCGGCATCTCCCATACCAGCTTAAATTTTCCAGCAGAATATCTGTGAAAGGGTCTGAGGTAGGGACCTGAAAATTGGTATAGACCTTTATGATATCAAAAGCATTCTCACACATATAAAGGGGGATTATCAGAAAAGGGGGCATGGTACCTCCCATACTAACTAAATTTTTCAGCAGAATATCTGTAGGGACCTGAGAATTGGTATGGACCTATATGATATCAAAGGCATTCTCACACATAAAAGGGGGAGTTATCAGAAAATGGGCGTGGCATCTCCCATCCAAAGTTAAACTTGCAACCTGAATATCTGTGAAAGGGTCTAAGGTAATGGCCTGGAAATCGCTATAGAGCTATATGATATCAAAAAAGTAGGGGTTATGTGAAAAGGGGGCGTGGCACGTCCCAATCAAAAATTAATTTCATGGGGTTGAATGTCTCTAAATGGGGTTAAGGTAGGGGGCTGAAAATTAAGATAGAGATATAAGTAGGGAAACCATCGTTACTATATATTTATACACCGCATGAAAATAAGACCAAAAATTTTGTGGATCAGAAGGCTTTAGAATAAGTTGTTAGTTTGCAATAATTAAAGTAAGTCACTGAAATAAATAAAACATTGTTATTAGAAAGTCAGAAGAAAAAAAAGAATAACTTTCATTTCTCTTCTTCTTTAACCCAGCGAAGCGTGTGAGGTTCCGCTAGTCGCATATAAGATTCTTTCTAGCGTATTGTGTGAAAGACTGAAGCCCATCGTAGACAAACTGATTGGACCTTATCAGTATGGCTTTAGACCTGGTAAGTCTACCATCGACCAGATTTTCATGATACTCCAAATCCTGGAGAAGACCCATGATAAAAGAATCGACACTCACCATCTCTTTGTCGATTTTAAATGAGGCTTCAGACAGGACGACTCCCTTTCGTGCGATTTCTTTAACCTGATGCTGGAGAAGATAATTCGAGCAGCAGAGCTAAACCGCAATGGCACAATCTTTTACAAGAGCGCGCAATTGCCGCCGTAAGCGCTGCTTTCTCTGGGTTGGATAAGGAATCGAAAAAATTGGGTCTTGCGGTGAACGAGGACAAGACGAAGTATCTGCTGTCATCAAAGAAAGAATCGGCGCACCTGCGCCTTAGCAGCCAAGTCACCGTTGATAGCTACAAGTTTAAAACGGTGAGAGACTTCGTCTATTTGGGAACCAGCATTAAAACCGAAAATAATATCAGTCTAGAAATCCAACGAAGAATCACCCTTGCCAACAAATGTTACTTTGGACTAAGTAGTAAAGTTCTCTCTCGACAAACAAAGATCACGCTCTATAAGTCTCTCATCATACCATTCCTGATGTACGGCTCGGAATCATGGACAATGTCAAGAGAAGATGAGATGGCCCTTGGAGTATTTGAGAGAAAAGTTATCCGGAAGATTTATGGTCCTTTTTTGATGCCAACGATGAGTATCGAAGGAAATTTAACGATGAGCTGTACGAGCTTTACGCAGATCTGGCCATAGTCCAGCGAATTAAAGCCCAAAGGCTCCGCTGGCTGGGTCATGTTATGCGAATGGACAAAGAAGCACTAGCACATAAAGTTTTCCTATCGACACCAGAATTCGGCAGCAGAGGAAAGGGGAGACCTCGACTGAGATGGAAACAACAAGTGGAGGATGACTTGAACTCCCTTGGGGTTTCCAATTGGTGTCAGTTATCGCTAAAAAGGAATGACTGGCGTGCTTTGATACGAAACGGCCAAAATAGCCTAGGCGGTTAAGCGTCATTATGACGCAAGCCAAGATTCGATTACTGAGTTACAGCATACATCGTTAACAAGCGTCATATGTTTATCATTGAGAATATCAAGGGTATCGAATACGGTGTTTAGCATTCGTTTATATTTTGTGAGAAAAATTAGCGAAACTCGTATTTTCATCACCGTTTGCACGAGTTAGCGAATCCTGCTAGTAAAGTGTGCTTTTCAAAAAGAGTGTCGGTTAGAATTTTTTCGGTTACAATAAAATGTCTTCCAAACTTTTAAAATAATACCTAGGAAACTAGTAGTATTAATAGGATTGTAGTAAAATTGATGTCGCAACGCCCTTCTCCGTTGAGCAGCCGGGCAAACCTTCGGCATGAGTGGTGTAAGTCTTTATATGTACTTGCCTAACCTATAGCAGTATCCAGACCGTGAGTTGGGCGAGGCTGATTCGTGTATCTGTCCAAGTTGTTCGACCCTTTGCAATGTATTTGCCCACTCTGTATTGATTTTTGTTGAGGACCTGCCTTTGGGCCTTTAAATCAAACGACAATACTTTCGCTTTCGGACGGCTGAAGCGATTTGGATAAAATTTGGTATGTAGATATTTAGATATTAGATAGATATCAAATAATAGGTATTTTCAGTCGTACGCGTACGCCAACGAATACATTTTTATGAATGGTTGCCACCTAACGTTATTTTTTTATTCCTTCGTTTGTATATCGCCCAACATCTCAGGAACCCATTGACCTAGGAGCAATTTTCAGGATTCCCACCTATCTAAATTGCTTTTGAATAAAGAATATCTATGGATTACATTACACAGAGAAAAATGAGCTGGGAATGGATAAGAATTGACCGCGATTTTTGTTGAATCAACAGATATTTTGGTTGATATGATCAAATCACTGTCAATTCTTATCGGCCACCAGCTCAATTTTCTCTGTGTGTATCTAAAGAAATTAGAAATCTAACAAGTAATAATATCGTAGAAATAAGAATTATCTGGCTTTATTTCTTACTAGCATATGCCCGCGACTTCGTCTGCGGAACTTACCTCATTTCAGTGGTTATATGTTGTGGATACAAATTGTCCAAAATTTTAAAAATCTGTAGCAGTTTTTGAGCCAATTCGTTACAAAAAAAACCCTTTATTTTTATATATATATATAAGGCAAAATGAGGAGAATTTCCATGTAATTCAATATCTCGACTCCAGCGCCACCTATCGGGTTATTTTTTGCAACAAAGTTGTTGATTATATATCAAACATGTGCCAAATATGAACTAAATCTGACCATAAATACGGATTTTGTAGATATAACGACTCCTGCGCCATCTAGCGGGAAAAGATATAAAAATTGTTGGTACGACGTATCCAAGGAATAAACTGTCAAAATTTGGTAAAAATCTGTTGAGTAGTTTTTGAGCCAATTTGTTACACAAAAAAACCCCTACATTTTTATATATATATAGATTACATGGATATTTATTATTTTTCGTTAATAAGGTAAGAAGTTAACTTCTATCACGCGGTTTTTGTACTTTTCCTCAGCGGTTCTTTGGATACTGCCAGCCAGTGCTTGAGAAATTTGTACTTTTGTTGCACTCGGCACTGACAGTAGTATACCTACTCCGGTAACTATAACTAGTATCGTTTCACAAGAGCTTTGTATCAAAAAGTTAATTTCGGAAATATGTTGTGAAAGTTTTCCTAAACATTTAAACTTGCTAGTGACCCCAGAAGATGAATTTAGCAAAATTTACTTGGGAAAAGAGGACTAATCTTCAAATATATTTCCTTCCTAAATAATACTGGTTTCAAAGCACCAAAACATTTAACTTTTTATTATTTAGTAAAATGTACAACTAACACAAACTACGCTCACCAAACGACGTAAATTTACAACTGCCAACATTTGCTGCCGAGCATAGCTAATAACTAACCACATAGCAGGTTGAAAGATTTGACTGCCTGCAGCCGACGATGGTAAGAAGGAATCATGCGGCGATGAGAGAAATTGCGTCATATAACGAAAGTTTTGACCTGAAAGCATTTACATGTAATCTTATATAGTTTCAACAAAATCCTTTCAAATATTTACAAAGCGAACATTAGATTTTCGTTGCTTTCTTTTACGTCCGACAAGAAAATATTTACAAAAAACTTTAAGCAAATACTGTGTACTAACGTGGAAACTTGCCGCAATGTTTTAGTATAACTTGTTTTTGTGTTTTCTTGAAGCAAAATTTTGCTTTCATATTTGTGTCTAGCAAAGCTTGAAGTGAAAGGAAAACATAAAAAGTGCCGAAGGTTTCTATTTCAATTCGACAACAAACTAATAAGAGTAAAGCAACAGAAAGACCTTCGCTTATAATTGCAATAATAACAACAAAACATTGAAAAGACAACACTCAACATCCTTTGAGTACGTATGTATGCTCAGGCCATTATTTGTACAGCTATGAACTGTACCTATGAGAATGCAACAGGATACAAACAATACAAAAAGAGGCCCCTCAGTCAATAACAATAGTATGTGCGCAATGGACGCTTTGCGTGCGTGCACATTGTACGAGTTTACAAGTTCATTAGGTCAGCTGACGGTTGGTGTGCGGGAAGAGATAGACGGCATGCAGCCCGGCTACAAGCGACAACACTTGCCGAGAATTCTTACTCTTGTCGATTGTTTGTTTTGTCATTTGTTTTTCTTTATTGGTGTTACACCACCTTTGTCGTCGTTTCCACAACCAACATCAGGTTCTCCGGTGCTCCGGTGTGGCTTATTTGTTACTCGCTGTTTGTCTGGATGCATTGTGTGAGGAAACTTATTATGCTTGCCACCTCCGCAAGGTGCACGTTTTTTGCAGCAATGTAAAACAATTACCTTACATTGACATGAAATGGTATAATAACTTTGGTAAGGTGGTTGTAGGTACCTCAATTCACAAAGGCCCTAATTGACACATTTTTCGAAAATGAGTTTTTCACATATTTAAGTATGATACATTATTAGCAGTAAAAACGGAGATATTCCAAATTTGCAAAGCTATATTTGCATGCGTTCAATGTAAAAAATTGTTTGTTTTTTGCTTCTCCTGTAACATTTTTTGTATGTCAGTTAGGGCCTTGTGAATTAAGGTAGCGATATGTATATTTATTAGAAGATATAGTAGTTTTCTACCAAACGTGGTAGATTGAAATGTCAGACAGAACAAAGACAAAAAAATTAAACAATGCGCCAAATGTGAAAAGTCTCGAAGCACGGCGACGTCTAATAGTAAATTTTTGTTTTTGCAAGAAAATTACTTTTTGAAAAATACGTGGTATTGCGTTATATTTCTAAATGTTCAAAACTAGTATTAAGTATGATAAATACCTATTTCCATTTGTAAAATGCATATAAAAATGAACTAGGTTGTGATGAAACTCCAAAACTAGTTTTGTTAACCTTAAATGTTACATGTATGTAATACTATATATTTCGTATTAAAAAAAATTTGAATACATTTTTGTTTCTTTACAATAAATATGTACATGAAAATAAACTTTGGTAGTTTTTTTCCATTTGGTATTTTTTTCAGATTTTGGTAGTTTCTTTTTTTTTTGAGTGGCAACCGTGGATATAGGCCCAATAATTAATGCTAGTAATCCTTTTGGCGTCGCACGAAACACCCCTCTCTTATACAATAAAAAAATTAATCGTTATAAAATGGTGTCCACATACCAAATTTCAGCCAGATATCTCACAACCGAGGAACTAGTTTACGTTCAAGCAGACAGAGGGACGGACATGGCCCAATCATCTCAGCTCATCGTCCTGATGAAATCGGTGTACTTATTGTTGGGTCTATCTCTTCTTCTTCACTTCCGTAGAAACATCGGCACAAAGTAATAATACCACATCATGTTCATTAGAGGTATACAAACTATACAGGAAAATTTCAGTTATACCAGGTAGCAAAACTTTTCGAACAAATGAAACCTTTCTGCATATCTACAGGCTTAGTCCAATTATAAAAATGATAGATTACTCATTTTCAGGACTTTCACATGACAACAAATTAAAAAAAAGACAATCTGCCTAATAGGAAAAAATTAGATTAAAACAGGCCGCAACAAAATGTCAAAAACCAAACAAACTGTACAGAAAAAACTTTAAAACAGATGGCAGGCTGATCCCTTTCATTTGACACCTCAACTTTTAAATTCAAACCAATTATAAAGGAAAAATTTGTTTTGAAACAGGTGGCAACCATTTAGTTTTAACTATTGTCGAACTTGTCCTAATAAAATGCATAAATACCATAATTTAGGTTAGGTTCATGTGGCTACCGTAGAGGCACACCTAGGTCAGTCCAAAAGGCCCGTTGTGATACCACCAACACTAGAAAAGTCAGTCCCGGGAACCGGCCACATGGCAGAATCCCTGGACTGACTTTCCTAAACCGACACCGTTACTCCTCTTCGAACCATTTAGATGACTTGATGAAGGCCATCAGGTCCTTTATATCCAGCTCCGCGACCTGGCGTGGGCTATCCAGAAAGGAAACTCCTAAAAAGCGCGTTCTCGCGCCGCTTATAGCCAGGCAGTTGCAGATGAGGTGCTCCACCGTTTCCTCCTCCTCATCATCTTTGCAACTCCTGCAGCATCGTCGGTAGGGCACACCTAGCCTTTCTGCATGCCTACCAATGAGGCAGTGACCAGTTAATACCCCTATCAATATGGATATTTCCCTCCTTGTTAGGGCATAAATGCGTCTAGGCCTTTTAAGATCCCATTTTGGCCAGGTTTGTTTCGATATCCGGCACCCCGGGGATTGCAGCCATCTTTCGTTGGCTTGACGGAGTGCATTAGTTTGCATGTGGCAAACGACATACCTAAGCACTCTTTATCCTGAACCTGCTTGGTCGTGCCCTGCCTGGCAAGCTCGTCTGCCTTACAGTTTCCCTCAATGCCCCTATGTCCCGGGTTCTCGTTGGGCGTTGTCCTTAGCGCATCGCTTATACAGATCATACTGGATCTATGGACTTTCCACAACAGATTCAGGTATGTTGCCTTGCTCATACGACGACTCCATGCAGCATGATTGGTCGACTGATCGCAGTGTAGATCCAACTTTAGGGCTGAGCCCCCATTTTTTGCCAATGGATCTTTTGCATGTGTAAAGAGCGATGCAAGCTTTCTTCTGGCGCTGAAGAACATTCTCCTTTCAATTAAATTTCCTGTCCAGAACTATGCCTAGAAACTTGGCTTTATCCGACAAGCCCAGGCGGGTGCCATCTAGTTCTGGGAGGTTTAGTGGTGGTATTTTGTACCGGTTGGTATAGAGGACAAGTTCCACTTTCCCCGGGTTGATACTAAGTCCGCAGCGAGCGGACCACTCGAAACTTCTCGCAGTGCTACTTGCATCAAGTCACACAGAGTTTGTCTGCGTATGCCACTATCTTCCCGCCCTCCAGCTTGTGTCACGTAGCAACTAGTTGACTGTGAGGTTCCATAAAAGCGGGGAAAGAACACTACCCGGGGGCGTTTCCCTTGTGACATAGCGTGATAACTCAACCGTACCAAGTGAAGAAGCTATTTTCCTTCCCCTTAGAAGTTGGTCAATTAAACCAGTTAGAGATTTATCTACGCCCAGATTAGTTAGAGCGGAGTTGATAGCCTCCGGGCTTAATTGTTGAAAGCCCCCTCAATGTCTAGGAAGGCTACGAGACAGTAGTCCTTTTCACACAGCGATTCTCAATGACGGATACTACGCTGTGCCGAGCAGTTTCTGTTGATTTACCCTTGGTGTATGCATGCTGATAGCTAGAGATAAGGATGCTATCAATAGTCGTTGAGAGGTAGTCGCTTAGTATCCTCTCAAAGGTTTTGAGAGACTTTTGGCTCGTAGTGGGATGCCTTCCCAGCCTTAGGGATAAACACTACCGTGGCGCTTCTCCAGGAGCACGGAATGTGGTTGAGAGCCTGACAGGCAGTGAAGAGTAATACCAGCCATTTAGCTGATGTCTCCAACGTGTTTATAAGTTGCGCGGGGATAATCCCGTCCGGCCCGGCAGCCATTTTCGGTTCAAAGCTCTTAACTGCCCACCTTACCCTTTCCTCAGTGATGGGTATATTTACTGCCAGGTGTGTTGTAGGTGCTAGTGGTGCGTCATGCAGGTTCGCCGGAAAAGCTGTATTCAAGAGCAGCTCAAGGGTTTCCCCTTCCGTGCTGGTCCAGGATCCGCCAGGTTTTCGCAAATAGCTGATGGCTGTTTGACTTTTCGAGAGGACTCGTCTAAGTCTCGCTGCGTCGTCGACCTTTTCGACATCAGTGCAGAAATTTCCCCACGAGTTTCTCTTCGCCTGTCTCAAAGCTTTTTTGTAGGCCCTTAGTTTAAATTTATATTCGTGCCAATGAGGATCAGTGCCGAGGCTCTTGGCCTTTTCAAATTGTTTCCGGCATGATTTGCGGAGCGAGTCCAGATCGTAGGACCACCAATGTGGCCTGTGTTTACCGCGTGGTTGACAAGCCTGTTCTACAGCATTTTAGAGCGTCGATGTTATATATCATATTACATATTATTACATATTACATATTGTAATAACAAGATCCTCCATCTCCTATACTTATGAGGGGGATTGTGAGGGCAGTACTGGTAGGTCTCTGTCTAATATTTCATTGTGTAACTGCCAATAAGTGTTACGTGGATTGCGTAGAAAGCACATGCCGTACTTGGCGCGTAGTGCTAATTTATGGTCGCGTCACTTCGGCTGCAACGCGTTGGCGGCGCTTAATATGCTACGTGCTTCGTTACGAAAAATTCGATACCAACTGTCTGAAATTATTACAATTCCTGAAAGCCCTTGGTGATAAAAAATTCGATACCAACTGTCTGAATAGGAACTACCATTTTTTTCTTTTTGGAATAGATAAGTAAGAGTTCGAAGATAATTGGGTAAAATTTTCACGGCAATAGTAGCTATGCATTTAAAAATTTATTTGTTTAAATAATTGTTAAAAAAATAAATTTTTTTTTTTGAAAAATTATATCTATGTGAAGAGATAACTTTCCTCTAATACCAAAAAAAAAAATTCGTCCATATATGTCAAACGAGTCGTGAGTTATGATTTTTTTTTTTAAATGGTGCAAAATTCTATATTATTGAAAATCTTGAAAACCATGCGGAATTTCGAAAAAAGGCTAAAAGTGTTATTTTGTTCTATCTTAAGCTACACATATTTATGGTTTTTAAAAATTACCAAAAAAATGTTGACACAGTTGACATGGTTTGACTCAAAAATTGTTCATTATTTTAAAAATTTTGATAATGAGTGACCGGCTATTCTTATTCAAAAAAATTCAAAGTGATGAATAACAATTTATTTTTATTTCAAGCGATTCTTGAATAAAATAAATTGTTATTCATCGCTTTGATTTTTTTGAATAAAAATAGCATGTCACTCATCACTCAAAATTTTTAAAATAATGAATAACTTTTTAGTTTTTATGTTTTTGTCACTCGTCACTTAAAAATATAATATTTCCCATCCCTGTTATAAGCGTTAACAGGAGAAAACAATAACAATATAGCTTTTAAAACTTCCTTAGGAAGCTCAACCTAAGATACTATACAATACTATACTTTTCCTTTCCTTTCCTTTCCTTTCCTTTCCTTTCCTTTCCTTTCCTTTCCTTTCCTTTCCTTTCCTTTCCTTTCCTTTCCTTTCCTTTCCTTTCCTTTCCTTTCCTTTCCTTTCCTTTCCTTTCCTTTCCTTTCCTTTCCTTTCCTTTCCTTTCCTTTCCTTTCCTTTCCTTTCCTTTCCTTTCCTTTCCTTTCCTTTCCTTTTCTTTCCTTTCCTTTCCTTTCCTTTCCTTTCCTTTCCTTTCCTTTCCTTTCCTTTCCTTTCCATTCCATTCCTTTCCTTTCCTTTCCTTTCCTTTCCTTTCCTTTCCTTTCCTTTCCTTTCCTTTCCTTTCCTTTCCTTTCCTTTCCTTTCCTTTCCTTTCCTTTCCTTTCCTTTCCTTTCCTTTCCTTTCCTTTCCTTTCCTTTCCTTTCCTTTCCTTTCCTTTCCTTTCCTTTCCTTTCCTTTCCTTTCCTTTCCTTTCCTTTCCTTTCCTTTCCTTTCCTTTCCTTTCCTTTCCTTTCCTTTCCTTTCCTTTCCTTTCCTTTCCTTTCCTTTCCTTTCCTTTCCTTTCCTTTCCTTTCCTTTCCTTTCCTTTCCTAGTCTGCCCTTTCTTTTCCTTTCCTTTCCTTTATAATTTTATTTATTTTATTTTGCCTTTTTTTATTTAATACTAGCTGACCCCGCAGACTTCGTTTTGCACAAAATAGGTTTTTGTTAAATTCATTTCCATAATTCATGATTATACCTATATTTTCTTTATTCGAAAAAAGCATTTTGCGTGGTACCACTTCCCCTTTTCGAACATTTCTTGTGAAAATGGCATTTATATGTATATCTCCATCCAATTCCCAGGTATCTGCGATACAAATTTGTAGAAATATTCAGCCTTAAAGATTAATAAGTCCTTAACATGAACCCTTTCGAAAGAACTCAGCTTAAAAATTAAGTATGTATTCGTGCCAATAACTAGATTTTTTTCGCGAGTATACACTGAGAGAAATGCATTGAATGTTGTGACAATATCGCTATTGATAGCGACGAGTTTGATGCAATATTCATGCAGAATGAGCGAGTTATCAAATATTATTTGCTCCCAATAAAAAGTAAAATGACATGTCAACCATTTCGAAATTATGTACTATTTTCTATATTTATGGATAGAATGCTAATATATTTGAACGGCACGTCAATATATATGGTCGTGATATGAATTTCTATTGTCGGTATATCCATATCCATATTTACTGCATAGTAAATGTAAATTTTTCTGGGACGCATAATCATAATAGTTCAACAATTTTTACTATGGATTTCCTAACAATATTACAACTTTTTTTTAAATTCAAATTTTTTTTAATTTCTTATGATTGAACATTTTTCTAAAAATTTTATAATATGCCGTAGCCGAATGGTAGAATACTGGGCTAACGTGCCAGAGGAGCAGGGTTCGAATCTTACTGAAACCAGATGTTAAATTATATAAAATTTTGTTTTTTTAAACTATTTAGAATTTATCAATAGTTTATATGGATACCATTTCAATAGTGATTTATCAAAAAAGCATTGATGAAACATCCATATTCATTGATGGGACAGAATTATCAATTTTTATTTAATGTGATATCAATAATTATGGATCTTCCATCCATAGATTTCCCTCCGTGTAATAGTATCATATATTTCCTTACAAATTTCCTGGTTCCTGCCTTGGACCCTTTTATAGATACTTTTTCTAAAAAACTTTTTTTACACCACTTTTATACCCATATCGTACCAACACCTTGGTCGCACTTGGTCTACATATTGGTCGGTATTTGGAAAAGGGGTTCGGACATGGGACTTAGAAGCACTCCTGTTAAACCTCTCACCAACACCTCTCATTTCATACCTATATCGTAAAAACACTGTCTAGGGCCACACATCTTCAACAGAGAAGTTTCAAGAAAGAACTTTTACAGAGTAGCCGTAGCTACCTCAGAATACAGTTGCCATATGCAGCAAAACTTTATTTCGACGCTTTTGAATTTTTGAAATGCGAAGAGCCTCAAATGCATTTCATACGACCAAATGTATGCTGAAAATCTGAGAAGTTGTAGGCTTTAGAAACAAACTGATGACGCCATTCGAAAGAGATCGCGAAGTCGGCTATGAGTATGCAATAATCCCGAAATGCCCAAAATTCACAAACGACATTCGTATTCTGAGGTAGCGATGTATAGATTATGCAAAATTGTGAAATTCAGACGTCTCAGCTTTCTTAATTTTTCGGCAACAAAACAAAAGGTTTTTAACTGGTTTTTTATAAACCTTCTACAGGGAAGGTCAAAGAAAGCACTTTTTACAGAAAAGAAAACGGCTTAACCGTTAAGGCAGGCATCGCAGAGATACGAAGGACATCTCATTTTTATATATAAATTACCTATACCTATATCCTATAGAAAATTGTGAAATTTAGACGTCTCAGCTTTCATCATTTTTCGGCTTAAAAACAAAAGGTTTTTAATCGGTTTTTTATGAACCTGCTACAGAGAAGGTCCAAGAAGGTCAATTTTACAGAATAGAAATCGGTTCAGCCGTTTAGACAGCCGGGGCGGTCATACAGAGTACATTTCATTTATATATATATAGATTATTTGCCTTTGCTTTCATTTCCTACAAATTCCTTTCTTTACTTTCAATAATTTTTTAATTTTTTATTTTACTTTATTTAATACTAGTATATACCCGCGGCCTTACCCGCCCCTGCGAAGTACCCTTTCAACATTTTAGATAAAAACTCGGTCGTCGGAGTTCACCAAGTTAGGTAGATTTGTCAAATAAAAAACTGTTGGAAGATCAATAATTTGTCTCTATGTTCCTCGAATATACATACATATCCTTGAAATCGATTGAAAGTGAGTTTTCTAAAGTTAAATATTGCTTTGGCTTTAAGTCTTGATATTAATGTCTCAGAAAGCATTTATCGAATAGTTCAGCTAAACTTCAAACTTTGATATCTATATAATATTATATTGAATACTGAAGCATTTGCCAAGGGTATTTAAAATTTTCAAAATTCCCATCAATGGGGAAATGTAGATTGATTAAATAATTTCAGGTTTTTGGGCAATCACGTTTTGATC
Organism: Campiglossa producta; assembly: GCA_964058755.1. Classification (NCBI taxonomy): domain Eukaryota; kingdom Metazoa; phylum Arthropoda; class Insecta; order Diptera; family Tephritidae; genus Campiglossa; species Campiglossa producta. Next base: position 62,980,441 of record CAXKVI010000005.1, on the reverse strand, counting down.
GATAACTTTTCGTTTGATACCCATATTGTGGGGCAATTTTAAGGCTTTTGAGCAATCTCGTTTTCACCGATAACTCAGTTATCGATAAACTTATCGAATTCCAGATGAAACCTGGGACCATTCCCTTTCTTTTGATACACATATTGTGTGGAAATTTTAAGGTTTTTGGGCAATCACATTTTCACCGATAGATTAGTTATCGATAAATTTATCGAAATATATCGAAGTCCAAATGAACCCTGAATCCATCCCCTTTCGTTGGATACAAATAGTGTAGAGCAATTTTAAGGTTTTTGGGAAATCACATTTTTATTGATAACTCAGTAAACGGTAAATTTATCGAAATATATCGAAGTTCAAATGAAACCTGGACCATCCCCTCTCGTTTAATACCCATATTGTAGGGCAATTTTAAGGTTTTTGGGCAATCACATTTTCACCGGTAACTCAATTATCGATAAATTTATCGAAATATATCGAAGTCCAAATGAAACCTGTGTAAATCCCTTTTCAAAGGATACCCATATTGTAGGGAAATTTTAAGGTTTTTGGGCAATCACATTTTCACCGATAACTCAGTTATCGATAAATTTATCGAAATATATCGAAATCCAAATGAAACCTGAGGCCATGTCCTTACGTTTGATTCCCATATTGTAGGGCAATTCTAAGGTTTTTGGGCAATCACATTTTCACCGATAACTCAGTTGTCGGTAAATTTATCGAAATATATCGAAGTCCAAATGAAACCTGGGGCCATGCCCTTTCATTTGGTACTCATATTGTGGCGCAATTTTAAGGTTTTTGTGCAATCACATTTTCACCGATAACTCAGTTATCGATAAATTTATCGAAATATATCGAAGTCCAAATGAAACCTGGGGTCATGCCCCTTCGTTTGATACCCATATTGTAGGGCAATTTTAAAGTTTTTGGGCAATCACATTTTCTTCGATAACTCAGTTATCGATACACTTATCGAAATATATCGAAGCCCAAATGAGACCTAGGACCTTCCAGTTTTGTTTGGTACCCATATTGTACGAAGTTTCTATACCTGTATGAGAAACATCATAAGTTTAGGTCAAGTGTACTCAGAATTATATGGGAAAAACAAAAAATCGAAAAGTACCGGTCCCTAGCATGGCCGGACCCTCCAAAATTAAAAAAAAAAAAAAAAAATAGCCTATACCTCCTTCCATACTATTAGCTGTCTGCCTGCCAAATTTCAACAAAATCCGTCTTGCCATTCTCACGTTATTGAGGAACAGAAGTAAACATCTGGACATCCAAACATCGCTACATTCACATTTATAATATTAGTAAGATAGTAAGATTATTGAATACTGAAGCATTTACCAAGGGTATTTAAAATTTTCAAAATTCACATCAATGGGGAAAGGTAGATTGATTAAATAATTTGAGGTTTTTGGACGATCACGTTTTGACCGATAACTCAGTTATCGATAAATATATCGAAATACATATATCGAAGTCCAAATCAAACCTGGGGCCATCCCCTTTAGTTTTATACCCATATTGTAGGGAAATTTTAAGGATTTTTCACCGATAACTCAGTTATCGATAAATTTATCGAAATATATTAAAGCCCAGATGAAGCCTTTCTTTTGATACCCCTATTGTGAGGAAATTTTAAGGTTTTTTGACAATCACATTTTCACCGATAACTCAGTTATCGATAAATTGATCGAAAAATATCGAATTCCAAATGAAACCTGGGGTTTCACCATTCGTTTGATAACCATATTGTAGGGCAATTTTAAGGTTTTTATTCAATAACATTTTCACCGATAACTCAGTTATCAATAAATTTATCGAAATACGCTGAAGTCTAAATAAAACCTGGGGCTTTCACCTTTCGTTTGATAACCATATTGTAGGGCAAATTTAAGTTTTTTGGGCAGTCACATTTTCATTGATAACTTAGTAATCGGTAAATTTATCGAAATATATCGAAGTTCAAATGAAACTTGGGACCATCCCCTTTTGTTTAATACCCATGTTGTGGAAAATTTTAAGGTTTTTTGGGCAATCACATTTTCACCGGTAACTCAGTTATCGATAAATTTATCGAAATATATTGAGGTCCAAATGAAACCTGGTGTCATGCCCTTTCGTTTGATACCCATTTTGTGGGCAATTTAGGGGTCATCCCCTTTCGTTCGATACCCATATTGTAGGGAAAATTTAAGGTTTTTGAACAACCACATTTTCACCGATAGCTTAGTTATCGACTAATTTATCGAAATATATTGAGGTCCAAATGAAACCTGGGGCCATTCCCTTTCGTTTGATACCCATATTGTAGGCTAATTTTAAGGTTTTTGTTCAGTAACATTTTCATCGATAACTCAGTTATCGATAAATTTATCGAAATATATATTTAAGTCCAAATGAAACCTGGGGTCATCCCCTTTCGTTTGATACCCATATTGTGGGGAAAATTTAAGGTTTTTGAGCAACCACATTTTCACCGATAACTCAGTTATCGATTAATTTATCGAAATATATTGAGGTCCAAATGAAACCTGGGGCCATTCCCTTTCGTTTGATACCAATATTGTAAGGTAATTTTAAGGTTTTTGTTCAATAACATTTTCACCGATAACTCAGTTATCGATAAATTTATCGAAATATATCAAAGTCCAAATGAAACCTGGGGCCATTCCCTTTCGTTTGATACCCATATTGTAGGGAAAATTTAAGGTTTCTAGGCTATCTCATTTCGACTGTTAACTCAGTTATAGAAAAATTTATCGAAATATATCGAAGTCCACCTGCCAGTTTCGTTTGATACCCATATTGTTCGAAATTTCTACACCTGTATTCGAAATATCATAAGTTTAGGTCAAGTGTACTCAGAGTTATATGGAAAAACAAAAAAATCGAAAAGTATCGGTCCCTTGCATGGCCGGACCCGGCAAAATTAAAAAAAAAAAACAAGTAAGGAAAGCTGTCTTCGGCTGTGCCGAAGGCTTAATGAATAAGCGTAACGATTTTCACTGTTTGATCCCAGTACAGCCTGTGTGAATTTAACTTCCGCTCATACCGAAATTATCGGAACTATCGATTATTTGGGGGCGATGTGTTATATTGGTCCAATCTCACTGATTTTTAACATCGACATTCCACATTCTAAAATAGCAATAGTTACGAAATTTCACGTTCCTACCTATATAATTACAGGAGTTATCCACCAAAATCCGTTTATCGGAACAATCGATTGTATGGGGGCTATGTGAAATATTTATCCCATCTCGATGATTTTCAACATCGGTATTTCACATATAAAAATAGTGATACCTCCAAAATTTCACGTTCCTACGTCTTTAATTACAGGAGTTATATGCCAAAATCCGTTTATCGGAATAATCGATTGTATGGGAGCTATGCGAAATATTTATCCCATCTCAATGATTTTCAACATCGATATTTCATATATAAAAATAGCAATACTTACAAAATTTCACGTTCCTTCCTCTTTAATTACAGGAATTATAGCCCAAAAAAGTTTATCGGAGCAATCGATTGTATGTGAGCCATTCCCTTTCGTTTGATACCCATATTGTAGGGAAAATTTAAGGTTTCTGGGCTATCTCATTTCGACTGATAACTCAGTTATCGATAATTTTATCGAAATATATCGAAGTCCAAATGAAACCTGGGGTCATGTTCTTTCATTTGATACCCATATTGTCGGGCAATTTTAAGGCTTTTGAGCCATCTCGTTTTCACCGGTAACTCAGTAATCGAAAAATTTATCGAAATATATTGAAGTCCAAATGAAAACTGGGGCCATCACCTTTCGTTTGATACCCATATTGTAGCAATTTTAAGTTTTTGTGCAATCACATTTTCACCGATAACTCAGTTATCGATAAATTTATCGAAAAATATCGAAGTCCAAATGAAACCTGGGTTTTCACCTTTCGTTTGATAACCATATTGTAGGTCAATTTTAAGGTTTTTATTCGATAACATTTTCACCGATAACTCAGTTATCGATTAATTTATCGAAATATATCGAAGTTCAAATGAAACTTGTGGCCATCCCCTTTCGTTTAACACCCATGTTGTGGAAAATTTGAAGGTTTTTTGGGCAAACACATTTTCACCGGTAGCTCAGTTATCGATAAATTTATCGAAATATATCGAAGTCCAAATGAAACCTGGTGTCATGCCCTTTCGTTTGATACCCATATTGTGGGCAATTTTAAGGTTTTTGGGCAATCACATTTTCACCGGTAACTCAATTATCGATCAATTTATCTAAAAATATCGGAGTCCACATGAAACCTGGGGTCATGCACTTTCGTTTTATACCCATATTGTAGGGCAATTTTAAGGTTTTTATTCAATAACATTTTCACCGATAACTCAGTTATCGATTAATTTATCGAAATATATCGAGGTACAAATGAAACCTGGGACCATTCCCTTTCGTTTGATACCCATATTGTAGGGAATATTTAAAGTTTTTGAGCTACCACATTTTCATCGATAACTCAGTTATCGATTAATTTATCGAAATATATTGAGGTTCAAATGAAACCTGGGGCCATTCAAATTCGTTTTATACCCTATTGTAAGGTAATTTTAAGGTTTTTCTTCACTAACATTTCCACCGATAACTCAGTTATCGATAAATTTATCGAAATATATTGAAGTCGAAATGAAATCTGAGGTCATCCCCTTTCGTTTGATTCCCATATTGTAGGGAAAATTTAAGGTTTTTGAGCAACCACATTTTCACCGATAACTCAGTTATCGATTAATTTATCGAAATATATTGAGGTCCAAATTAAACCTAGGGCCATTCCCTTTCGTTGATACCCATATTGTAAGGTAATTTTAAGGTTTTTGTTTAATAACATTTTCACCGATAACTCAGTTATTGATAAATTTATCGAAATATATCGAAGTCCAAATGAGACCTGCCACCTTCCAGTTTCTTTTGATATTCATATTGTTCGAAGTTTCTACACCTGTATGCGAAATATCATAAGTTTAGGCCAAGTGTACTCAGAGTTATATGGAAAAACAAAAAAATTGAAAAGTGTCGGTCCCTAGCATGGCCGGACCCCCCCAAAAAAAAAAAAAATAGCCTATACCTCCTTCCAGACTATTAGCTGTCTGCCTACCAAATTCAACAAAATCCGTCTTGCCATTCTCACGTTATTGAGGAACAGAAGTAAACGTCTGGACATCCAAACATCCAAACATCCAAATATCCAAACATCGCTACATTCACATTTATAATATTAGTAAGATAAGATTATTTAATATTATTTTATCAATTTTCTATTTTATTTTATTTCAGGTGACATGTCATAGTCCCAAGTGGCAAAATCCATAATCCCAATACTTTTACTTGGGTGTCATAATCCCAAATAAAAATGAGACAAAATCTTAAGTAAGAAAATCCAACAAGGGGTACGCCATGCCCAGTTTATTCTGTTGTTTTTTTGCTGATTGTGTCTGTTAGATTAATTTTGATCTAAGTGCAAATGAGATTAAAAGACATCCACGGCCGCAATTTTCCTAAAACTCTTCTATTGGCTTGCAATAAAATGTACAATATTTATAGATATATGTTTTTTATACACCCAATATTTTCTTTAATGCTCTAAAGCTTTCACACTTTATTCTTTACAACTGACACACTTAAGCTCTTAACTTATGTATGCCAACTGCTATGTGAAAAAAACAAACTAAAGATCTCCTGCCAGGAGAGTATTGCCAAAAGAAGCATGGATACCAATGTGGATTTAAATTTTCAACGAGCTTGGCTAATCACACTGAATTTATGTATGTATGTGTGTGAAGTACGCACACTTAAGTTATAGTTGAATAACGGTCATGGCCAGCAATATTTGTATACTTATACTTACACTTGCATATTATATATTTTTATAACGCTACCCCGTAGCCACCAGAACAACTGACTTGATACTTGCTACTTGCCATTTGCCACTTTAAACGTAATGAATGCAATAAATCACATAAACTTACTTGCTGTGCGATTACACGTACTACTTGAGTGTTGATGCGCTCAAACGGATAAGTGTGGATATATGTACGTATACTAGCACAACAAGTGTTACCCATTTTTTTAAGTTAAATCTAAAATCGACAACATTTTCCTCTAGCATTCATTCATTCATTTATTGGCGCTTAACCGCCTAAGCGATTTTGGCCGTTGCATATCAAAGCACGCCAGTCATTCCTTTTTAGCGATAACTGACGCCAATTGGAAACCCCAAGGGAGTTCAAGTCATCCTCCACCTGTTGTTTCCATCTCAGTCGAGGCCTCCCCCTTCCTCTGCTGCCGAATTCAGGCGACGATAGGAAAACCTTCTGTGCTGGAGCTTCTTTGTCCATTCGCATAACATGGCCCAGCCAGCGGAGTCTTTGGGCTTTAATTCGCTGGACTATGGTCAGATCTGCGTAGAGCTCGTACAGCTCATCGTTAAATTTCCTTCGATACTCGCCGTTGGCATCACGGGAAGGACCATAAATCTTCCGGAGAACTTTTCTCTCAAATACTCCAAGGGCCATCTCATCTTCTCTTGACATTGTCCATGAATCTGAGCCATACATTAGGACAGGTATGATGAGAGACTTATAGAGCGTGATCTTTGTTCTTCGAGAGAGGACTTTACTTCACAATTGCCTACTCAGTCCAAAGTAGCACTTGTTGGCAAGAGTGATTCTCCGCTGGTTTTTTAGACTGATATTATTTTCGGTGTTAATACTGGTTCCCAAATAGACGAAGTCCCTCACAGTTTCAAATTTGTAACTATCAACAGTGACATGGCTGCCAAGGCGCAGGTGCGCCGATTCTTTCTTTGATGACAGCAAATACTTCGTCTTGTCCTCGTTCACGGCAAGACCCACTTTTTTCGCTTCATTATCCAGTCCAGAGAAGGCAGCGCTTACGGCGTGGTTGTTAAGGCCAATGATATCAATATCATCGGCATACGCCAGCAATTGCACGCTCTTGTAAAAGATTGTACCATTGCGGTTTAGCTCTGCTGCTCGAATTATCTTCTCCAGCATCAGATTGAAGAAATCGCACGAAAGGGAGTCGCCCTGTCTGAAGCCTCGTTTGGTTTCAAATGGCTCAGAGAGGTCCTTCCCGATTCTGACGGAGCTGTTGGTATTGCTCAACGTCATTTGGCAAAGCCGTATAAGCTTTGCAGGGAAGTCAAATTCAGACATGGCGGCATACAGGCAACTCCTTTTTGCGCTGTCAAAAGCGGCTTTGAAATCGACAAAGAGATGGTGTGTGTCGATTCTTTTATCATGGGTCTTCTCCAGGATTTGGCGAATCGTGAAAATCTGGTCGATGGTAGACTTACCAGGTCTAAAGCCACACCGATAAAGTCCAATCAGTTTGTCTACGATGGGCTTCAGGCTTTCACACAACACGCTAGAAAGAACCTTATATGCAATATTAAGAAGACTAATTCCGCGGTAGTTGGTGCGGTTAGCGGGATCGCCTTTCTTGTGGATTGGGCAAAGCACACTTAAATTCCAATCCGGAGGCATGCATTCGTCTGACCATATTCTGCATAAGAGCTGATGCATGCTTTTTACCAGCTCTTCGCCTCCGTGTTTGAACAGCTCGGCGGGTAGTCCGTCTTTTCCAGGCGCTTTGTTGTTTTTGAGCCGGGATATCGCTATCCTCACTTCATCATAGTCAGGTGGTGGGACGACTTTTCCATCGTCAGGGATTGGGGTATCGGGTTCGACGTCTCCCTCGCAATTTAGCAGTGAGGAGAAGTGCTCCCTCCATAATTTAAGTACACTTTGTACGTCGGTTACCAGGTCGCCATTATTGTCCTTACAGGAGCTTGCCCCGGTCTTAAAACCTTCCGTCATCCGCCGGATCTTTTCATAGAATTTTCGGGCATCATTCCTGTCAGCCAGCATCTTAAGCTCCTCACACTCACGCCTTTCGGCCTCACTTTTCTTTTTTCTGAAAAGGCGTCTCTCTTCCTTCTTTGCCTCACGATATTGTTGCCATACACTGCGGGTTGCGCCCGTTCGCAACGTCTCCTTGTAGGCAGCGTCCTTTTTTTTTCGAGGCAGTTTTGCATTCCTCATCGTACCAGTTGTTCTTGCGGGCTCACTGGAACCCTATAGTGGCCTCAGCGGCGGTACGCAATGAGTGAGAGATATGCTTCCATTGCTCGATTACATCGTTAGGTCGGGGATTGCCCTCTGCTAGCAGGTGTGAGAGTCGAGTGGAGAAATTATCAGCTGTCTGTGTCACTTCTCGACGTCAAACTTTCCTTCCGTTACTTTGCGCACTTTCTTCGTTGCACAGAGGCGTGTGCGTATCTTGGCTGCGACAAGATAATGGTCAGAGTCAATATTGGGACCGCGCAGTGTACGCACGTCCAGAACGGTGGAGCTATGTCTGCCGATAATCAAGGCATGATCAATCTGGTTTCTAGTTCTTTGATCAGGGGACAGCCAGGTGGCTTGGTGTATTCGCTTATGCTGGAACCTGGTACTACTTATGACCATATTGCGGGAAGCGGCGAAGTCAATCAACCTAGTGCCGTTGGGGGATGTTATATCGTGGAGACTGAATTTTCCAACTGTAGGACCAAAGACTCCTTCCTTGCCCACCTTGGCATTAAAGTCGCCGAGCACGATTTTGATATCATGCTGGGGGCAGCGATCATAAGTCTGTTCAAGTTTATCGTAGAAGGAGTCCTTCTCTGCGTCGTCCGTCTCCTCAGTCGGCGCATAGGCGCAGATAAATGTTATGTTGAAAAACCTCATTTATATAGCGAGCCGCTTGCTTCAAGACAGACGCCCGCTTGCAGCAGCACCTCATGGTGAACAGACGCTACGCAAAAACCTCGGTGAGCCCTTAAACCAAGTATGTCAGAGTGGCCTCACCGGGGCTCCCTCTCTTTCTGCCGCGAGCCTAGGTAGCTCCCGTTGCCCAGAGTGCACGAACGAGGACGCAAGAGTCCTCTAGCATATTTTTGGTTATTTCGTAATTTTTTTGGATGGCTTGAGCAATGAAAAAAATATATCATGCCGTGATAAACATAAATACAGCTTATGACTCGCAACCTTGTGGCAGATGTTCAGAGAGTACTAAGGTTATGGAGGGATTACTTCTCTGCCCTTCTAAACGGAGGAGCCGAGCAACAATCCAGAGAAGCAAATTTCATGATGAATACTTCCAGAGATATCTACTATGAAGTATTTCATTTGTATGGAAGGTGCCACGCCCCCTCTTTTGTTATCCCCATTTTTTTTGGAGGTGGTGGGAATCGATCTCATGGTCTAACCTAAATACTTCCAGAGATATGGACTATAAAGTATTTTATTCGTATGGGAGGTGCCACGCCCATTTTGGTTAACACCAGACATGTTAAATTCCCATTACCATTAGCAATTGATGCAATTGGTTTATATTTTCTAATTCATTAAACAATTAGAAATAGTTCAACTAATTCCCATTAGATAATTGAGATTTTTTTCTAATGGTAAATCTAATTGCAATTAGTTGCCATTAGCAAAAAGAATTGGGTTACCTTTACAATTAGAAATCTAATTGACTTCTGCTAATGCAATTATATATTCAATTAGCTCCAATTAGAATCAATTGTTTTTGAAAATATTAAAATAATTGATTCTAATTGTAGCTAATTGAATATCTAATTGCATTAGCAGAAGTCAATTAGATTTCTAATTGTAAAGGTAACCCAATTCTTTTTGTTAATGGCAACTAATTGCAATTAGATTTACCATTAGAAAAAAAATTTCAATTATCTAATGGCAATTAGTTCAACTAATTCTAATTATTTAATCAATTAGAGAATTTTCCCAAAGAAGGTTAATTAGCAATCATTAGCATTATCTAATCATTACTTAACATCGTTGGTTAACACCCAGTTTTATGGGTGGGAATGGTGTTGTTATGTTGTTGTTGTTGTTGTTGTAACGAGGTGTAGCCCTGCCTAAATGTCAGACAGGGTCACCTCGAGTGTATTGCTCTTGGCCGGGTCGATATAAGAAAACGGCCCGGGTCGTTTCGGCACGATGGGTACAGCACAAGTACTGGTACCGTTCTCGTAGATCCGGCAATACAAGAAACCAAACCAGCCGTGCAGGCCATGTAGGTCATTTAGCGTTACCCAGGGTGCACCAACTGGGAGGCGACCTACTTTTACACCCCTTAGCTCTGTACCAATTTCCAGGTCCCTACCTTAAACCCTTTTAGAGATATTCACCTTGAAGAAAAAAGTTTGTAGGGGAGATTCCACGCCCCACTAATATTTTGTTTTGATTTTAATACATGACCTGCACGTGGTAATAACAAACAACCCCCCAATGGGAGTATATAATTTGGTTCTGCCGTTTTCGAGTTTTAGCGTGACGACTGAACACCATTTCATTTTTATCAACCGAAACCGAAACCGTAACCGTAACCGATTAAAACCGATTCATTTTTCAAAACTGAAACCGAAACCGTAACCGTTATTTTGATCTGAAAAAGAACGAAACCGAAACCGTTTCAAAAGCCGGAAACGGTTCCAAACGGTTTTGAATTTTTTCAATGTCTCACTTCTTTTAGTGTCTTCAGTTTTAGATTCAGCCTACTGAACGCCTTTAGAAAACTGTTGGTTCATTTCTGGGTCTAAAATTTGTCGGCCTGTGTTATTATTTCCTCGAAATTTTAATTTTTAAAATAAAGCAAAGTCGTCAACATCTGATTGTCAAAGCAAGCAAAGCAACCAACATTTGAGAGTTTGCCAAATTTTAACCTTGCTTCAACTTTGAGGTCTTCTATTTGCCATGCTTCGTTTAAATACGTATATTGAACTTCTTTTCTGTCAAAGTCAAAGTTCGAGGTAAAGTCAAAATAAAGCTTAATGTAATTGAGGCTTAAGTGTTCTCTGCCCAATCCGCTAACTGCGCCAACTATGTTGTTGTTGTTGTAACGAGGTGTAGTCCTGTCTAAATGTCAGACAAGGTCACCCCGAGTGTATTGCTCTGACCGGGTCGATATAAGAAAACGGTCGTTTCAGCACGATGGGGACAACACAAGTACTGGTACCGTTCTCGTAGATCCGGCAATACAAGAAACTAGCCATGTAGGCCATGTAGGTCATTTAGCGTTACACAGGGTGCACCAAATTTTGAAGAAAAAAAAACCGTGAGAAAAGGATCGACACACACCATATCTTTGTTGATTTTAAAGCCGCCTTCGACAGCACGAAAAGGAGTTGCTCATGTATATGCCGCTCTGTCTGATTTTGGTTTCCCAGCAAAACTTAACGGCTGTGCAAAATGACGCTGAGCAACACCACCAGCTCGGTCAGAATCGGGAAGGACCTCTCCGGGCCGTTCGAAACTAAGTGAGGTTTCAGGCAGGGCGACCCCCTATCGTGCGATTTCTTTAATTTGATGCTGCAGACAATAATACAAGCTGCAGAACTTAATCGCACTGGAACATTATACTACAAGAGCGTACAGCTGTTGGCGTATGCCGACGACATCGACAAGGTTCGCATTTCGTTTTGTTTCGTTCTGTTCACCCATTGTTGCACAAGACGTTTACACTGCTTTTCTAACCTCGGTTAATCCCTTCAAATCAATATACTTTTTCGGTTTTCCAAAATGCTTTTGAGTACACTTATGTGCCTTGAAAGTATTTCCACTCTAATACCTTAATAATGGTTGAAGCAAAGAGGATTACTTTAACCGCCTTGGCGATTTTGGCCGTCTAACGTGTTTCGCTCTTTGTTGAGCCAACTGGCGCCAATTGGAGACACCGCGTGTTCTCAGATCTACCTCCACTTGGTCCTGCCATCGGAGAGGTGGCCTCCCTCTTCCTATACTTCCACCGGCGGGTGCCGATAAGAATACCTTCTGGGCCGGAGCGTCTTCGTCCATTCGCACAACGTGACCTAGCCAGCGAAGCCGCTGGATTTTAATTCGCTGAACTATGTCGACGTCTGCGTAAAGCTCATACAGCTCATCATTATATCTTCTTCGGTACTCGCCGTCGCCAACTTTTAGGGATCCATAAATCTTTCGAAGAATTTTTCTCTCGAATACTCCCAAAGCCGCCTCGTCAGAAGCTGTCAGTGTCCATGCTTCTGCGTGTTGTTTTTGTTCGTCGAGAGAGGACTTTACTTCTCAATTGCCTACTCAACCCAAAGTAGCATTTGTTTGCAAGAGTTATCCTTCTATGGATTTCCAGGCTTACATTGTTGTTGGTATTAATGCTGCTTCCCAGGTATACAAAGTCCCTTACTATCTCGAAAATATTGCTGCCAACAGTGGCGTGGTTGCCAAGACGCGAATGCGCTGACTCTTTGCATGACGCCAGCAGGTACTTCGTTTTACCTTCGTTCACCACTAAACCCGGAACGGCTCGGAGAGGTCCTTCCCAATTCTGACCGAGCTGGTGGTGTTGCTCAGCGTCATTTTGCACAGCCGTATAAGTTTTGCTGGGAAACCAAAATCAGACATATCGTCATATAGGCAACTAACTCCTTTTCGTGCTGTCGAAGGCGGCTTTAAAGTCAACAGAGAGATGGTGTGTCGATCCTTTTCTCACGGTTTTTTTTTCCAAGATTTGGTGTATGGTAAAAATCTGGTCGATGGTAGATTTACCAGGTCTGAAGCCACACTGATAAGGTCCAATCAGTCGGTTTACGTCAGGCTTCAGTCTTTCGCACAATACCCTTGATAGGACCTTATATGCGATATTCAAAAGGCTGATTCCACGATAGTTGGCGCAGTTTGCGGGGTTACCCTTCTTATGGATTGGGCAGAGAACACTTAGATTCCAATCTTCAGGCATGCATTCATCCGACCATATTCTGCACAAGAGCTGGTGCATGCACCTTACCAGCTCCTCGCCGCCACATTTGAATAGCTCAGCGGGCAAGCATTCAGCACCCGCCGCTGTATTGTTTTTTAGCCGTGATATAGCTATTCGCACCTCGTTATGGTTGTGGAACTTCGATTCCATCGTCTTCGATTGTGAGGTCGGGTTTGTCCTCTTATCTGGATTGTTGCTCTGTTCCTCCGTTTAGAAGGGCAGAGAAGTGATCCCTCCATAATCTAAATCCGTAAATCTTTGCTTCTTGAGTAAATGAAATTTGCGGAGGCGAGATTTACCCTAAGGTAAAAATTATAAGCCACATGGATATGTAAAACATTTGCGGAACATACATTTGCATGGACATTGGGGTGGGTCGATTTAATACCCCATAGCTTGCCATCGATTTTTCGATAGGTTTTGGGCTCAGGAAAAAAAGTTCCACTACGCCTACCCAAAAATAGCTTTCGAGCCTGCGAAATTTCACTTTTTTGATTTTTTTTCGACTTTGATTTTTAAGGTTTTTTTCATTGTTTAATAATATAAGGTTAAGCAGTCCGATACGTTTTTGACACTTCTCGGCTTCATGCTTCCTTCTCTGATTGACAGTGCTACTTCTGGTAGTAAAAGGTAGTAAAAACCAATATTCTTGATACGAACAAAATTACAGCAATACTGAAAGCTTTTGAAGTTTGTTTTATTTTTATTTTGAAAAATCATTGGATATTTGGTAAGATTTTTATGAAAATTTATTATTTTAACTAAATAATAGCAATTTTTCCTGTTCTGCAGCCTTTACAGCATACAAATACGTTACCTCATCGTTTGAAGCTGAATTCAATTCAAGGAAAAAGCTTGTGTGCATTCTTACAAGAAGCTCACATTTCACCAAAATGCAGATTCTGACCTTGCCCTCCTCGCTAATTCGAATGAACTTGAAGCCAATAGTCCCCAATCCGCAGATCCTCTTGGGTGCGGACCACATCCATGTCGCATTTAGAAAACCGAAAATACTTTAGATTTGTGCAGATTTATCTGAAGCACCACCAACATGAGAGCGTTCAGACTTCCCTGATGTACCCATATCGTCCGAGGTCTGCCAATCCCTGAGGTTGTCGACGAGTTGGCGTAACGGGAGCACTGCTGACTGAAGCATCAGAGATATTGCGCTCAGGATTTGTTGCTCCCCGTCCAGCAACTGTCTTCCATCTCCGAGCTGTTCACGTCACTTTGCGAAAGTGCTGTGACAGATAACATGCTTTTCGCGTCGGATTCCCCCGTTTGCTCTTGCAGTTCTTCGATATCCGAGTCCCCCGTTGCAGCGGAGCTGGCAGCGCGCTTGGCCACGGTTTACGTGGATAACGATCTCACCTACACTCTAATGGACTAGTCCATTGTATCTTTTAAGAGGCTCGACTGCCTCCTTATTCATGGTGAAGACCATTTGTCTATCAGGCCCTACAGCATCCCCGACCAGAGTGACTCTTCAGTCTTGCGTCAGGAGGGACGGATTCATTATCCGCAGCAACGTGAGAATACTCTCAGGCACTGTAGGGATGGCATTCCAGTCGACGACCCCGATTACGACCACCTTTGTAGACTTCACACAGTCTTGCAGCTGCTGCCTTGTACAGTGCCACAGTTCATGCGTCGTCACACGCGACTATTTTAATCCCTGGTGCCAACCCGCATGCGTGACCGCCGCTCTACCACCCGGAGTCTTCAAATAAACGTCAATAAGAGCGTTAGCGAGTTCGTTCCGCACGTGTCGCCACTAGTCTTTGGGAATGGCCAAACGGTCGTTGCCTCGGTCAGGAATGCCTATAAGGATCCTTAGTTACTTCGGCAGAGCGTGGTTTTCCCACTCCGGGGTGAGGTTTTAACTCCACGTCCGATCTCTTGCGTTTGAAAGGGTTTCCGTTTACCCTCTTTGGCACATAAGTGGTTTGGAAATCCGGTATCAGAGATTGCACCAATTCCTGGAACTCGGCGGCAGCGTCTCCAGATGGACTCTCCCATATTTCTTCAGGGTCCTTGCGGCCAATCGTTTTTCCAAGTAAAGAGCGGAGGGGAGATATCTCCTGGGAGTTCGGACCCGTAGTTGCCATCACGGTCGCTCCCTTTATTTTTTCTCCTTTGGATCTCCGGGGCCCATTTCGTGAGACCGCTGCCACAGACGTTAAGGGATTGGTTTTTTATTAAAAAAGGATCCAATTATAAACATTGCCGTTTTATAAGCTTATTTCGTACATGTTAATGCTATCCACAAAAAGGGCATGCTTTTTACAGTTAATTTGAAAATTAATTTAATTTTCCAAATAATTTTAAAAAATAACCCCTTATTCATAAAAAATATAAAAGGTTTATTAAGATCTTATAACTCAAAATTTGTATGTGAATGTCACTTTAGAAAGCTTTATAAATCAA
This sequence comes from Campiglossa producta, assembly GCA_964058755.1. NCBI lineage: Eukaryota > Metazoa > Arthropoda > Insecta > Diptera > Tephritidae > Campiglossa > Campiglossa producta. The sequence goes on along the minus strand of CAXKVI010000005.1, from coordinate 62,965,128 downwards.
TTTATAAGGGGGTAAATCTTGAAAAGACAGATTTCCGGAAAAAAATCCTGAAATTTTGCGAACGGTCTTCCTTCCTTTTCTACTACAATTTTCCTAAAGGGTGATTTTTTACCCTTTTTTGCATCCTTCGTAAATGCAACTCTAATAAGGAAGCTTTGCCTTGGCAAATGTCAAAATCTGCTTAACCTTATATAATTTAACAATGGTTTTTTTCATGACCTATTAAAACGATTTGGAATAAAAAAAGTCAAAAAATTCGATTTTTCAACCAAAACAAATCCCAAAACCCGAAAAATTATTTTTTTTTTTTTTCAAAAAACTGCTATTGCCATCGTTTTAAGCGCATAATTTTAAGTGGGTCAGGATATATGAGACAAATTCATTTTCATCGAAAACATTTTTACATGTATGCTGAAAAAAAAAAACCTTAAAAAAATTACGAAAGGGTAAATTTTTTTAGCAAAACACTCCCCACATCCAAAGAAATAACTTTTTTTTTTTCAAAAAACTATTATCGCCAACGTTTAAAGCGGACATTTTTGAGTCGGATAGGGTATAAATGAAAATTTTAGAATTAAATGAAATTTGTTTTAGTAGGTCATGAAAAATACCTTAAAAATCAAAGTAAAAAAGAATCAAAAAAAGTGAAATTTCGCAGGCTCGAAAGTAATTTTTTTGGGTGTGCGTAGTGGAACTTTTCCCACACAGCATTGAATGAATGGATTTTGAAAATATCTTAAGTTGAATACATTTTGATTACTTTCTTTCAGTGACGAAATACTGAGTTTTCATCAAAATGAACAGGAGGAATAATCAAATATGATTCCATTTGATGATCAAAAACTGATAATAATTTTTCAGTCACCAGTATGAATAATTTTTTAGTAATTCTGATGATTAAATTCTGAGTCAACTATGAAATCAAACAGGAAAAAGAATCAAATACATATGTTTACTTTACGTGAACAAAAACTGAAAATAATTTTTTAAAAAATGTTTGAATTATTTTTGATTATTTTTTGGTGACTCAAAATAATTTTTCTACCTTTTAATTTTGTATTTTACCTTCAAAATTTAATTCTCAGCCTATACCAAAATGTATTCAACAAAGTGTGCTTGACAGTTAAATATTTTCTCTTGTAAGGGGCTATAATGTCAAACGAATGTAAACAAATGAATTAATCCTTTATGGTGCACCACATGTAAATTGGGTATCATTTTCTCTTCTTTAATATTAGCAATAATTGACTCTTATACCATCCGCGATTTTTGTAAAAAATGTTTGGTTACAGTTTTCTTACCTTAGCTTACAAAACAGTTGAATTCCGACCGTTCTTCACTGGCACCGAAGTTGTTTTCACTACCAATAAAATACTTCTAAATTTGCTACCGAATATTCTTTCGTATTGCTTATTTGAATTAAAGGTAAAATATAAATATTGAAAATTTAAAACAAAAGTTAATTTACAAATTTTTTCCTAAAAGTTTATAATAAACGGAAACATTTTTTTTCAAGTGGGTTAAAATATTTTTCTGTTTGACATTATACCCTGGTTCCGATTGAGAGCAACGTCAAATTCAAGCACACTTTGTTGAATACGTTTTGGCCTATACTCACATTTTTTCATATCATAAAATTCAGAAAAAATTCAAACATTTATTGTAAATGAGAAACATTTTTTATAAATTCTATAAATCTTCTCTGCCAAATAAGTAGTACACTTATGTTATATGATACATCGCGGGCTGACAACTGCAGGTGTCCAGCATGTTGGTGCCCTTTTCCTTGGCTCGCCTCAAAATACCCTAACCCAAAGAAGTGCAGAAGTCATGAGCTGGTTGAAAAGCAGGTAAGAGGTAGTCCGAGGTGTACAGCAGCAATTTCGACGGTTCTACCGAATTTCCTGATCTATACCGACTTAATCGACAGCCCGTCGGATTTGCTTATAGACCTCAGAGACTTGACCGACCTGCGTGGACTTCTGCACAAGACTTCAAAAACCAGCATTAGTTTAAAAAAGAGAAATCGAATTATGATCATAAAAGCTTATAAAATATGATCAATATATGATTTCCGAAAGGGTTCAATAGTATATAAAAAAATTGAACAAATTTTATTCAAAAATGGTACTGTTAACTAATCAAATTCAATCATAAAATGATTACAAAATGGAATCGAAAAGCAGTCAAATGTTATCAGAAAATAAACAAAATATGAGCTTCAAATGATATGAAATTTGATCAAAAGATGTTTAAAAATGATCAAAAATATTAATCATAAATGATTATTTATGAATAATCATATTTATCCGACACTTTTCTCCCGACGAATACGTTAAAATTCTAATAGAATTTTTTTTAAATTTGAACGTTTTTAATCATCTGGAGAGTGATATTTGAAAATTTTTTGTTCAAAATTTTCAAAAAATTCTGGCTGGGTTTTTCCCTGAGCCCAAAACCTATCGAAAAATCGATGGAACGCTATGGGTTAACTAGCGTCTATACAAGTCGACCCACCCTAATGGACATACAAATATTTATGCAGACTCAAAGCTGAACAAAACTAAGAAAAAATAGAAGATAAAAGTGTGCTATAATAACTATTCTGTACACGCCAGACATTATTATTTGTGTGCAAATACATGGTTGTTAGGTGGCAACCCTGTCTAAAAAAATATCTTCGTTAGTATACGGTCAAAATAGCTTTGATTTGATACCCATATTAGCATATCTAGCTCAATATTTAAATAGAAAATTAATATAGGTGGCAACCCTGTAAACTCATGTATAAAGTCTTAGAATTAAGAATACTATCAATACGAGAATTTGCATTGCCTCACGTTTTTCCGAGATATTGGTCGATGGCAACTCTAGCTGGCAACCCTTCCTCGAAATATCTTCGTTGGTATACGCCCGAAAACAACTTTTATTTGGTTCACACATTGGCATAAGTTGCACAATATTTAAACAAAAAGAGATAGGTGACAACCCTGTAAGCCACTTGGAGTGAAAGGTCCAAGTAGAAATTTTTAGAATTACGAAAACTATCTATAGACCAAATATGATCGCTTTAGCCGTTCCCGAGATATAGACACTAAAATGTTTTCATTTCCACTTCTTATATATCAAGTCCGTTGCTGAGTAGCAGATCACAATATATAAAAATATTAGGGGGATTCATCAAAAGTTATAAGTTTACGAAATGCGTAAGTTTATACATTTATCAGCTCAGTTAGATGAACGTCCTAGATAAATTTATGTATACTTGATGTCAAACAAATACTTTGTATTTCGAAATTCTCATTAAAAAAGTAATTTTCGACCCATTTTCAGCATATTCTTCTATTTTTGTCCAGTTGATTACATTAAAAACCAGTAAGGAAGTCTAAGTTCGGGTAAGACGAACATTAAATACCCAGTGTATGGAAACAATAGTAGTACCTATAAGTTATATATTTTATATATATATTATAGTTACTAATGCAATGCCCAACAACATCATACAAAAGCGCCATCTCGCCACGATGGAGAAGTTAAAAATTGCGAATAATGTTTGCGGTACCACGCCCACTTTTTAAAATTTAACGGAAAATCATAATAGAATGATAAGAGAGATTCACTTATGAAATTATATCATTTTATCAATTTCAGCTATCGATATATGTCAGTTTATGTGATTTTCGAAATTTTCGATACCGACAAAAGGGACGTGGTTATAATCCGATTTCGCCCATTTTCTCTAGCAAGCTACCTTGGCCATAAAGTAATCTGTATACCAAATTTCATGCAAATTCCTAAATTTTTACTCAAGTTATCGAGTACAAAGACGGACGGACGGACGGAAAGACGGACGGACATGCCTGAATAGACTCCTCTTTTCAACCTAAGAACTTTCATACATGGATCTTGATTATTTTGCGCCGGTACATAGTACAGTTATGTGGACAAAATTATAATACCCCTGTACTAGTACGCTGGGTATAAAAATTCCTCCCTTAAAAGTGGGCGGGGCCACGCCCACTTTAGAAAATTTATTAAAAAATCATTATATAATGACCATGGGGATTCATCTATAAAATTATATAATTTTACCCATTTCCGTTAGCGAATTATGTCAATTTATGTGATTTTCGAAATTTTCGATATCGAAAGTGGGCGTGGTTGAAGAGCGATTTTATCCACTTTCATCAGGTATACTCCCAACGATACTAGTATGCTTTGTGCCAAATTCCATCGTTCTATCGTAATCTGTTAAGAGTTACGACCAGTCAAATTTTCAAAAATGCCTTTCTTAAAAATGGGCGGTGCCACGCCCCCTATAAAAAATTTATGGAAAAATCATAAGAGAATTACCAGGGGGATTCACCTGTAAAATTATATCATTTTAGCCATTTCAGCTGCCGAGATAAGTCAATTTGTGTGATTTTCGAAATTTTCGATATCGTAAGTGGGCGTGGTTGAAGGGCGATTTTATCCAGATTCATCAGGTATACTCCCAACGATAGTAGTATGCTTTGTGCCGAATTCCATCGTTCTATCGTAATCAGTTTAAAAGTTACAACCAGTCAACTTTTCAAAAACGCCTCCCTTAAAAGTGAGCGGTGCCACGCCCACTATAAAAAATTTATGGAAAAATCATAAGAGAATTACCAGGGGGATTCACCTATAAAATTATATCATTTTAGCCATTTCAGCTACCGAGATATGTCAATTTATGTGATTTTCGAAATTTTCGATATCGAAAGTGGGCGTGGTTGAAAGGCGATTTTATCCACTTTCATCAGGTATACACCCAATGATAGTAGTATGCTTTGTGCCGAATTCCATCGTTCTATCGCAATCAGTTTAAAAGTTACGACCAGTCAACTTTTCAAAAACGCCTCCCTTAAAAGTGAGCGGTGCCACGCCCACTATAAAAAATGTATGGAAAAATCATAAGAGAATTACCAGGGGGATTCACCTATAAAATTATATCATTTTAGCCATTTCAGCTACCGAGATATGTCAATTTATGTGATTTTCGAAATTTTCGATATCGAAAGTGGGCGTGGTTGAAGGGCGATTTTATCCACTTTCATCAGGTATACTCCCAACGATACTAGTATGCTTTGTGCCAAATTCCATCGTTCTATCGTAATCTGTTAAGAGTTACGACCAGTCAAATTTTCAAAAATGCCTTTCTTAAAAATGGGCGGTGCCACGCCCCCTATAAAAAATTTATGGAAAAATCATAAGACAATTACCAGGGGGATTCACCTGTAAAATTATATCATTTTAGCCCTTTCAGCTGCCGAGATAAGTCAATTTGTGTGATTTTCGAAATTTTCGATATCGAAAGTGGGCGTGGTTGAAGGGCGATTTTATCCAGATTCATCAGGTATACTCCCAACGATAGTAGTATGCTTTGTGCCGAATTCCATCGTTCTATCGTAATCAGTTTAAAAGTTACGACCAGTCAACTTTTCAAAAACGCCTCCCTTAAAAGTGAGCGGTGTCACGCCCACTATAAAAAATTTATGGAAAAATCATAAGAGAATTACCAGGGGGATTCACCTATAAAATTATATCATTTTAGCCATTTCAGCTACCGAGATATGTCAATTTATGTGATTTTCGAAATTTTCGATATCGAAAGTGGGCGTGGTTGAAAGGCGATTTTATCCACTTTCATCAGGTATACGCCCAATGATAGTAGTATGCTTTGTGCCGAATTCCATCGTTCTATCGTAATCAGTTTAAAAGTTACGACCAGTCAACTTTTCAAAAACGCCTCCCTTAAAAGTGAGCGGTGACACGCCCACTATAAAAAATGTATGGAAAAATCATAAGAGAATTACCAGGGGGATTCACCTATAAAATTATATCATTTTAGCCATTTCAGCTACCGAGATATGTCAATTTATGTGATTTTCGAAATTTTCGATATCGAAAGTGGGCGTGGTTGAAGGGCGATTTTATCCACTTTCATCAGGTATACGCCCAACGATACTAGTATGCTTTGTGCCAAATTCCATCGTTCTATCGTAATCTGTTTAAGAGTTACGACCAGTCAAATTTTCAAAAACGCCTCCCTTAAAAGTATTTATGAAAAAATCATAAGAGAATGACCAGGGGGATTCGCCTATAAAATTATATCTTTTTAGCCATTTCAGCTGCCGAGATATGTCAATTTGTGTGATTTTCGAAATTTTCGATATCGAAAGTGGGCGTGGTTGAAGGGCGATTTTATCCAGATTCATCAGGTATACTCCCAACGATAGTAGTATGCTTTGTGCCGAATTCCATTGTTCTATCGTAATCAGTTTAAAAGTTACGACCAGTCAACTTTTCAAAAAAGCCTCCCTTAAAAGTGAGCGGTGCCATTTCAGCTACCGAGATATGTCAATTTATGTGATTTTCGAAATTTTCGATATCGAAAGTGGGCGTGGTTGAAGGGCGATTTTATCCACTTTCATCAGGTATACGCCCAACGATACTAGTATGCTTTGTGCCAAATTCCATCGTTCTATCGTAATCTGTTTAAGAGTTACGACCAGTCAAATTTTCAAAAACGCCTCCCTTAAAAGTATTTATTTAAAACTCATAAGAGAATGACCACGGGGATTCACCTATAAAATTATATCATTTTAGCCATTTCAGCTGCCGAGATAAGTCAATTTGTGTGATTTTCGAAATTTTCGATATCGAAAAAGGGGGCGTGGTTATCTAGTACACTGGGTATAAAAAAACGTCGTCATTGCCTTGGATAAATTTACGCACTCTTTTACACACCAAAATCGACGTGGAAGTTTATTAAATTTGTGTAAACTGCGTTCCATACAAATTTTGACAGATCATTTACACACTTGATAAATTTATACGTTTACACGCTTTCTAAGGTGTTTATAAGGTTTGATGAGTCCCCCTATTGTTAGGAGCGATATCACTTTCTGAGGAGGATAGTAACAGATGCCAGTGGTTGCAACCTGAGTTTCCACTTTTACTACGATATTTAAATCACCAATTCATAACACGATAGTTCAGCATAATAAAACACCGCAAAGAATGTCAATAGTTCACCTTAAAAATGTCAGATATTGTCGATTTATCCGAATATTCTGTGTTCTTGACGAAATCATTTAAATTAGCTTTTAATCAAAAATGTTTGTGTATGGCGCCGAATTCAAAACACTTGATACAAATATTTTTTTCTTGATTATTTATCAAGATTGACAAGTTATTAAGAATGGTGGTAATCGAAATGGGTTATCCTCTTTAGATATCCAAATTACTGTTGTCTATGGACATAATAAATATGAATGTATAGGACATAAATTGATATAAAAGCAAATATCGTTACTATTGACAAAATTTTTTTATCTCATTCGTATACCCCTTTAATAATAATAAAAAAACCAAAACATAAACGAAAAGGTCAAAATGAAGTGAAATAATGTGAATTGAAACAAGTAAGGAAAGCTGTCTTCGGCTGTGCCGAAGGCTATATACCTTTCATGAATAAGCGTCACGATTTTCACTGTTCGATCCCCAGTACAGCCTGTTTCAATTTAACTATATTTACTATACACATTACACATCTTTGTTATAATTTAAAAAAAACTTACAAAATAATAGGATCCGAGTTATCGGAACAATCGATTGTATGGAGGCTATATATTATACGAGTTCAATTATACTGACTTACACTATACACATTACATATGTAGAAAGTACTAAAGGTGAAATATTTTACGTTCCTAACTTTTTAAATGCGGAAGTATTGGCCAAAAAACCTTATATCGGAACAACCGGTTGTATGGGGCTAAATATATGTTATATTTACCCGATCTTCTTGATTTTCCTCTACACACTACATAAATTGAAAGTACTCAAGTTGCAAAGTTTTATGTTCCTAACTTTTTAATTGCAGAAGTTTTGGCCAAAAAAACCTTATATCTGAACAATCGGTTGTATGGGGGCTATATGTTACATTTGCCCGATCTTGTTGATTTTCACTATATACACTACATAAATAGAAAGTACTCGAGATGCAAAATTTTACGTTCCTAACTTTTTAATTGCAGAAGTTTTGGCTAAAAAACCTTATATCTGAACAATCGGTTGTATGGGGGCTATATGTTACATTTGCCCGATCTTGTTGATTTTCACTATATACACTACATACATAGAAAGTACTCGAGTTGCAAAATTTTACTTTCCTAACTTTTTAATTGCAGAAGTTTTGGCCAAAAAACCTTATATCTGAACAATCGGTTGTATGGGGGCTATATGTTACATTTGCCCGATCTTGTTGATTTTCACTATATACACTACATAAATAGAAAGTACTCGAGTTGCAAAATTTTACGTTCCTAACTTTTTAATTGCAGAAGTTTTGGCCAAAAAACCTTATATCTGAACAATCGGTTATATGGGGGCTGTATGTTACATTTGCCCGATCTGGTTGATTTTCACTATATACACTACATAAATAGAAAGTACTCGAGTTGCAAAATTTTACGTTTTTAACTTTTTAATTGCAGAAGTTTTGGCCTAAAAACCTTATATCTGAACAATCGGTTGTATGGGGGCTATATGTTATACTGGTCCGATCTTGTCAGTTCCGACAAATGATTCCTAAATTACAAAATGGTGGCCACATACAAAATTTCAGCCAGATATCTCAAAAATTGAGGGACTAGTTTGCGTTCAAACAGACAGACGGACAGACGGACAGACGGACATGGCTAAATCAACACATCTCGTCATCCTGATCATTTCGGTATACTTATTGATGGGTCTATCTCTTCTTCTTCTCATATTTACAAACATCGGACCAAAGTTATAATACCATTTCATGTTCATGAAAGGTATAAAAATATACATACTTATGTAAGTAAATGTGTCTGGTATATGAGAATGCTTTTCATAAGGATATTTGTCACATGCGAAACACACATTCCAGTCTACTTGACTCAAGTGTGACCATATCCAAACAATAATTTTACAATAATATACAATGGTACATCAGATACGTACACAGGGGTTGTGAAACTTAGTCGATATACCCCCATTTTAATTTTGTTACTACGAACATTTACAATGAGCAAACAAAATGCAGGTCGCCTTTCACACCAGGCGCGTTAGGGCAGATATATTCTATTTTTTTAAACTTACGGCTAGTCCGCAACATATATACTACTGTTGGCCTTGCACCGTGGATTTCTTGGGTGAGGTCGCTCCCTCTAAGCTCATATCCTACTACGCCCCTGATAGACATTCCATGTTATTTGTATCAAGTACGCGTGTGGTGGTCTTAAGAGTAAATTGATTTCGTTAAGAGGATTTGTGTCAGTGGCAGCTATTCATTCAGTACTCAAGTAAAACATATGAACATAGTGCTTGACTGCAGATTCGACCCCACTCAAGCTACAAGTACCCAAAAAAAAACAGAATCTCAACATATGGTAAGTGGTTACGTCATGGGGTAAGCGAAGGTGATTTTGGGAGGGACAGCAAATACATATTTATGTGATTATAGATTTATATGTAAGCGTGTATATTCTTTGGTATAGTACGAGACGGAAGTGGCTTTGTATAATACGACTATGGCATTGATGTGAAACGTAACACACAACCAATTTATGGCATTTCACACTCTCGTAAAGTCATTATGTCGTTACGCATTAAAATGATCGCGCTCGAACAAAAAAAATTGTGATTTAGGCTTATAAGTAGTTTTTATGGTAAGGATATTAATGTGAAGTTGGGCTGTGGATAGACGTGTGCATGCTTAAGTAGCCTACTTATATACCATAGCTATATAAATAATGTTCGGTTTCAGCCGAATTAATACTTAATTAATACTTCCTTACATTTTTCTCTTCATTAATCGTACTAATACAAACGTATACATATATTCTCTCTTCTATTGCAGGTACGTGCTGATCTTTTGTTTCTTTTTATAAACTCTTAAATAAAAATGCAGACATGTAAGTACAAAACGGTTATCTCTATTTATTTAATATAAGGTAGTTAACATCGTTAAATTATCCTCAAAACGTTAGGTGATCTCTACCCAGTCGGGAACTCGACTAATCATAAATGCATTATAAGTTGACTACTTCGCACCCAATACTGTTTGAAAAGCTAACTACTTTGTATGGAGCAGGCTGGCTATTTTTACATGGCGATGGCCTAGGAGGTAGTCAGTAGTGCTTTTTTCTGCATGTCTCTCAGCTTACTAAAAGTCAACTTGTTTAAAACAGGTGAACGTTTACTATATTGAGGTAACTTTTAGCTCACTTGTTTAAGATGGCTTTTAGGTGGCTACTTTTTCACAACTTAAAGCCGTCTTTTTAGGCTAGTTTACAGTCGATTATCTTTCAGCGGCTTTTTAGCAAATTTTATTGCAAAAATATATTAACACAGTTATTGCATGTCAAGGTATGCATGGCTGAATTTTTCCACATTTATTTTTATTATAATTTAAGAAAGACGGTATAAATAATATATGTATGTGTTAAGAAACAAACACTTTTTAGTAGATAGTATTTATGAAAATAAATGTACATATGTTTATAATAACTTTGGTTGCGGAAGGGATGTTTGAGCATCTTCTGTGGACGCTGAACGAGCTGCCTCTGTTAAAATATTTATAATTAATATAATTATTGTATTAAGTGGGCACTTTTTAATTACCTTCTACTGTTTTCTATTAATTTCGCCTTACGTTAAAATTTTGCATGGGCAAAGAGCGGCTCGAGTTTGTAATACATTTTTAACTTCCCAAAAATTTGTTTACATGAAAATATTTTGAAAGTTGGCGCAATCAGAGTTTCTCATAATAAAAAAAAAAATAAAGTATAGTATAAGCTAGCTGATTGTTTTCTGCATCACTTTAGGGTTAGCTACACTGAACCAAAAACGTACATGTTTTGTACGAACAAAGTTTCATAGAAGTTCACGCAGATTTTTTCTTAGAATCTAAGAAAAATTTCATATAATTTAAGAAAAGTTTCTTATTATATATGAAAAAATACGTTAAATTTTATTAACGCCAGAACTTCGTTCCTAAAATATAAGAACTAAAATTCATTAATTTTTTAGCTGAATTTGTTCTTAAATGTTACGAATTTGTTCTTATATTTTAAGAAATTACGTACGTACAATTTTTTTACTATGATTATAAGAACTTTTTCTTATTATTTAGAACTTGTTTCGTAGATTTTAAGAACTATTTCTTAACTGGAGCAGACAGCTGCCACTGTTTGAATTTTTTTTATTAATACCATTTATTGAAAAGATCGTGTGTTAAAAATTAAACATATTGTAATTATGTATATTATAAAAAAAAGAAAAAGAAAAAAGTTCGCTATTATGAAGTGTAGTGTGTGATAAAGACTTGTTAAGTCCCGAGAAATTAACGTTTCACCTAAAAAGAACCCACATAAGAAGACATCTGAAAATAAACAAAAAGACTTCAACCTCAACTGAAGCAGCATCATTATAACCTGTAGCCGTACCAGAGCGACATTATGCAACAACACCAACTTTAGCTGAGCCAGAAACATTATATTATATTTTTAATTACATGTCTCCGGTTCCAAAGTAAACAGATGTATTTACTTTTAAAATTTTTGGGAAAACAGCTTTCAAACTTTTATTTTTTCATAGAACTCCATTGTAAAAATGAAATTTTGAATGCCGTTTCAAAAACAATTCAAATTTTCAAATACTTCTGTTTACTTTGAAACCGGCGATATGTACTAGTTATTTCAGCCCTCTTTTTATACATACAAACTACTTTTGATAATGAATGTTTAACTTTAATTATTTTTTTTAATGCAAATACATTACTACCTTTGTAAAAGTAATAAGTATGTCAATTAAAATAAAGCATTCCAACTGAATTTCATGATTTTTAAAATTCAAGAATGGATCCATACATTCTAAGAATGAGTTCGTAAAATTTAGAATGGATTCATACAATCTAGGAATGAGTTCGTCAAATTTAAGAATGGATTCATACATTCTAAGAATGAGTTCGTAAAATTTAGAATGGATTCATACAATCTGAGAACGAGTTCGTATAATTTATGAATAGATTCATATATTCTAAGAATGAGTCGTATAATTTATGAATGGACTGACATATTCCAAGAATGAGTTCGTACAATTTAAGAATCTTTTCATACATTCTATGAATAAGGTCGTACAATTAATAAATGGATTGTCATATTCTAAGAATGAGTTCGTACAATTTAAGCATCTTTTCATACGTTCTAAGAATGAGGTCGTAGTATATATTGACATATTCTAAGAATGATTTCGTAGATTCTAAGAATGAGTTCTTGGATTTTAAGTATTATAATTAAAATTTTGTTTGACATGAACATTTACGAATTTTTGTTCTTAAATTCTACGAAAACGTTCTTTGGAGAGCTTTTAATGAAAAAAATTTGTAAAATATATGTACTTTTTCGTAGAAAATATGTACTTTTTTGGTTCAGTGTAAAAATCGGCATAATAAAATGTATGAAAGGTAATACATTTTACTATCAAACAGACTACTTCTGCATGACTTTGTAGTTAGCTCAAAGCCAGCTTAAAAAAATTAGCCAAAAGTTAAGAATTCTGTTCTGAACTGGTTGTTTTCTGCATGACTATAGGGTCAAATAAAAATCAATTGGTTGATCCCTGCATGACTTTTAGGGTAACTAAAAGTTAGGTTCGAAAAATGCAAAACAAAGACAAACAAATTCTTTCCAACTGTTTGATTTCTGCATTACTTTAGGGCTAGCTTTAGATCCATCTGTATAGATGGACTTAAAGTTATTTTTTTGATAGACAAACTACAAAAATCCCGACTGGGTATGTATACATATATGACCCTGACTCACGCGACATCACTCGCCTAAATTGTATGATAATGAGACATTTGCGATAGATGATAAAAGAGGCAAGTGGTGTGATGCAAGTTATATGACTATGATGACATGTCATAGGATAATAATTGCCCCTGCAGCGAATCAACTATTTCAAAACCGGGCCCAACTAGTCAGAGTTTTGCCTTTTTTCCATATAAGCAACTGGTATTTTTTACGTGTTGATGTCCTACGAAATGTCAATTGTCAGATTTCGACCAGAATATACCAGTCATCTACTAGTCATGATATACTAGAATTATACTAGTTGTAAAATACCAGTCCCCTACTATTTCAACCTGGACTAGTATGATTTCCATAAAACGAACTAATCCACATACTAGTAAAAAAAGGACTAGTATGAAATTTGCTAGTTCCAAACTAGTCCAAAAAGCATTGAACCTAGACTGGTATGATTTCAACCAGAATTTTCATGACTTACCCTTTATTTTATTATTTGCATTATTTTCATGTTTATTCTTAAGAGAGCAGCGACTATTTGTATTTACCATATCACGAAAAAGCGTCTGTGAATTATAAGAGAAAAAGAAGCAAACGAGGCAAATGAATTTTGTATATGGGTATTATTTCATCCATAATATCCATGGATATTACCTGACTAGTATGAATTCAGCCAGAAAATTCTAGTTTTATACTAGTATGAAAGGGATATTTCTGACTAGTATGAATAGCATTGAATAGATGTTGAAAAATTAAAGAGATGCAATAGAAATAATATGACTTTAACCTCACCTGCGATATCACATGGATGTTTAAATCATATCATATAGTTAAGCGCACACAGTATGTGCAAAATATGAAAATTTGGCAAACCAAAATGTATATGTACATACTTATGTATGAAAATTATTCAGAGGCTACTACTTCCCATTTCCTAAATTAAAGAAAAAGTGAAAAACCGACACAATGCACTTTTTTTGGTTTGGCTTCGTGCAAGCCGAAAATTATTTTAGTATGCACCAAATGGTAATTGTGGTAGAAAAGCAGCTTCTAAATCTTAAGCTCCTTCATAGCTTTAGTGTATCTGACCAAAAATGCAATCCACCCAAAACCACGTCTACATATGTGATTCTATCTGTTTTTTTTTTTTTGTTTGCTTTTTTTTTAATTTTTTAGTTGCTTGCGTTTTGTTAACACTAACTAATGCTCAAGTGCTTGTGCGAAAAATGTGGTCAGATTGCGAAAGCAACAAAAACCCGAAATTGTTCTGCGAAGCCTTCCATAAACTTTTTACTGTCCAAGCACAGACAGCTTTTACTTAAATATATGTATGCTAGAATCTGTGGAAATATATTCGCTCTCGTAAACATGTTAAACAAACTGCGTATGAAAGCAACAAACAAAAAATAAATTTAAATTTTTGAGCATCTCGAGTAGAGATAGTTAAGCATTTAGAGAAGCGGGAAAACAATTTTAGAAAATATGTTCAAATTAGCAATACATTCCGCAGAGCAAGCCGGGTTTGTATTAAAATATATTTTGATGTTAGCTTGAGCAAGCATAATTACATAATAACCAAAATTGGTGCATAGTTTTATCTGCATTCAGGATAGAGTGATATCCAGAATATGCGAAATTTGATATTGGTGAAATTGCAAAGAATCGTTCTCCACTTGGTGCTACTATTAGGTAGGAGGTTTCTCTATGCATCTTTGTGTACCGATAATAATATCTTTTGGGCCATAAAATCTCTATTCACGCAATATGGCCCATAGAAGCCCATAGGAGCTAATAAGTTATTCTTCCCTCGAAAAACCGTCTGACCAACAGTTGAATGCGCGCCTCAAATAACGCTTTAACGGCAAAATATAAAATGTTTGGTAGAAGCAAAAAACTTGATGTCGCCATTATCGCCCTAATTCTAATGTGATAACAACGTTCTGTTTACCGACAAACAAAGAATCTGTCAACTCTTACACCCTTTTGGTATTCTGCCAACTAAAGTTGCCGACAAGTTTCGTAACCACCAAAATAGGCGGTAACGTCACGTAACCGCGATTAGCACTTGTTTGCACGAAATTTCGTTTTCATTTTCATTTTATTCACTTTTGCGCATTTATAATTTTTGACAGAGTTACATGAACTACATTACCGACGGTTACGATATTCGGTTAGATAATCTTCTGGGTACAAAATGTCCGTTTACGCTTAGAATCGACCCGTATGTCGCTAGTTAAAAAAAACAAGTAAGGAAAGCTGTCTTCGGCTGTGCCGAAGGCTATATACCTTTCATGAATAAGCGTCACGATTTTCACTGTTCGATCCCTAGTACAGCCTGTGCCAATTTAACTATATTTACTATACACATTACACATCTTTGTTATAATTTAAAAAAACTTACAAAATAATAGGATCCGAGTTATCGGAACAATCGATTGTATGGAGGCTATATATTATACGTGTTCAATTGTACTGACTTACACTATACACATTACATATGTAGAAAGTACTAAAGGTGCAATATTTTACGGTCCTAACTTTTTAAATGCGGAAGTATTGGCCAAAAAACCTTATATCGGAACAACCGGTTGTATGGGGCTATATGTTATATTTACCCGATCTTCTTGATTTTCCTCTACACACTACATAAATTGAAAGTACTCAAGTTGCAAAATTTTATGTTCCTAACTTTTTAATTGCAGAAGTTTTGGCCAAAAAACCTTATATCTGAACAATCGGTTGTATGGGGGCTATATGTTACATTTGCCCGATCTTTTTGATTTTCACTATATACACTACATAAATAGAAAGTACTCGAGATGCAAAATTTTACGTTCCTAACTTTTTAATTGCAGAAGTTTTGGCCAAGAAACCTTATATCCGAACAATCGGTTGTATGGGGGCTATATGTTACATTTGCCCGATCTTGTTGATTTTCACTATATACACTACATAAATAGAAAGTACTCGAGTTGCAAAATTTTACGTTCCTAACTTTTTAATTGCAGAAGTTTTGGTCAAAAAACCTTATATCTGAACAATCGGTTGTATGGGGGCTATATGTTACATTTTCCCGATCTTGTTGATTTTCACTATATACACTACATAAATAGAAAGTACTGGAGTTGCAAAATTTTACGGTCCTAACTTTTTAATTGCAGAAGTTTTGGCCAAAAAACCTTATATCTGAACAATCGGTTGTATGGGGGCTATATGTTACATTTGCCCGATCTTGTTGATTTTCACTATATACACTACATAAATAGAAAGTACTCGAGTTGCAAAATTTTACGTTCCTAACTTTTTAATTGCAGAAGTTTTGGCCAAAAATTCTTATATCTGAACAATCGGTTGTATGGGGGCTATATGTTACATTTGCCCGATCTCGTTGATTTTCACTATATACACTACATAAATAGAAATTACTCGAGTTGCAAAATTTTTGGCCAAAAAACCTTATATCTGAACAATCGGTTGTATGGGGGCTATATGTTATACTGGTCCGATCTTGTCAGTTCCGACAAATGATTCCTATATTACAAAATGGTGGCCACATACAAAATTTCAGCCAGATATCTCAAAAATTGAGGGACTAGTTTGCGTTCAAACAGACAGACGGACAGACGGACATGGCTAAATCAACTCATCTCGTCATCCTGATCATTTCGGTATACTTATTGATGGGTCTATCTCTTCTTCTTCTCATATTTACAAACATCGGACCAAAGTTATAATACCATTTCATGTTCATGAAAGGTATAAAAATGGAATAAAAAAATATTTTTAATTTCAAATGTTTTTAAAATGAACTGAAAACTGCAAAATAATTTCTTCTCTGCCTACATAGAATCTTCACCATCTTGTCCTGAACATTTGTGAGTGTGAATTTTTATAGGTATTAAACATTACTTGGCAAGATTGATATGTATAAAAACATTTGGCGCTTGCTACATCGTGAAAAGTAGATCTTTTTAGGAAAGCTCAAATCGGAAATAAGATTGTTAGAAACTTGTGTGAACCACCTACAGTGTTCGCCAATGTTTTTATACATATCAATCTTGCCAAGTACTGTTTAATACCTATAAGAATTCACACTCACAAGTGTTCAGGACGAGCTCTACGTGGTGAAGAATCTATGTAGGCAGAGAAGAAATTATTTTGCAGTTCTTAGTTCATTTTAAAAACATTGTTTAAGAATTCTTAAACATCTCTTTTCAAAATTCTGCCAAGGTGTATAAAAACAAAAATTAATAATTAATACAGTCCACTAAAATTGAAGGAAATATTGAAATAAATAAATATTTTCCCCTTGGGAGTATGTTTAAGTATAAATGCATTTAAACATTTTGATATACACACACACACACATTCTTACACACAAATATATGATAAGGTGCATCAGCCTATCTACACAATTACACTAGTAGAAGCGATCGTTCTTCAAATAAGATAACACACAAGATCGTCATAAAACACACATACATACACTTTCAACCCCGAAACGGGTTGTGCGCTGCGTTTGGGACCCGCCACGTAAAAAATTTAGTCCAATGAAAAATGTATTAAAGCCTCGGATGAGAACCCCCTTTAATGTTGACGACCCGGCAAAACGAATAAGGCATAATGATTTGGATATTAGGGCATGTACCGGGAATGTCCGGACCCTTTCAAGGGACGGTACCGCTGCCCGACTGGTTGATGTCCTCGTTAACATCACCGCCCTGCAGGAAATGCGATGGACGGGACAAGGAAAGACGACCATCGGACCTTGTGACGTATACTACAGTGGCCAGACACGCGGCAAAGCGCGTGGTGTAGGATTCGTGGTGGGAAAGAG
Source organism: Campiglossa producta (assembly GCA_964058755.1). Lineage (NCBI taxonomy): Eukaryota > Metazoa > Arthropoda > Insecta > Diptera > Tephritidae > Campiglossa > Campiglossa producta. Next base: position 62,947,425 of record CAXKVI010000005.1, on the reverse strand, counting down.
ACTTCGCCGCCAAGTACTAGCGTTCACCCCCGTGGACGAGCGTCTCGCTGCGATCCGCATCAAAGCGAAATTTTTCAACATAACATTTATCTGCGCCTATGCGCCGACTGAGGATACGGACGACGCAGAGAAGGACTCCTTCTACGATAAACTTGAACAGACTTATGATCGCTGCCCCCAACATGATATCAAAATCGTGCTCGGCGACTTTAATGCGAAGGTGGGCAAGGAAGGAGTCTTTGGTCCAACAGTTGGAAAATTTAGTCTCCATGATATAACATCCCCCAACGGCACTAGGTTGATTGATTTCGCCGCTGCTCGCAATATGGTCATCAGTAGTACCAGGTTCCAGCATAAACGAATACACCAAGCCACATGGCTGTCTCCTGATCAAAGAACAAGAAACCAGATTGATCATGTCATGATCGACGGCAGACATAGCTCCACCGTTCTGGACGTGCGTACCCTTCGTGGTCCCAATATCGACTCGGACCATTATCTTGTTGCAGCCAAGATACGCACACGCCTCTGTGTAGCAAAGAAAGTGCGCACAGTAACGGTAGGAAAGTTTGACGTCGAGAAGCTGCGCACGACACAGACAGCTGACAATTTCTCCACTCGACTCTCTCACCTGCTATCGGAGAGCAATCCTCGACCTAACGATGCAACCGAGCAATGGAAGCATATCTCTCACTCATTACGTTCCGCCGCTGAGGCCACTATAGGGTTCCAGCGAGCCCGCAAAAACAACTGGTACGATGAGGAATGCAGCACTGCCTCGGACAAAAAGGACGCTGCCTACAGGGAGACGTTGCGAACGGGCGCAACCCGCAGTGTATGGCAACGCTATCGTGAGGCAAAGAAGGAAGAGAGACGCCTTTTCAGAAAAAAGAAACGTGAGGCCGAAAGGCGTGAGTGTGAGGAGCTTGAGATGCTGGCTGACAGGAATGATGCCCGAAAATTCTATGAAAAGATCCGGCGGATGACGGAAGGTTTTAAGACCGGGGCAAGTTCCTGTAAGGACAATAATGGCGACCTGGTAACCGACGTACAGAGTGTACTTAAATTATGGAGGGAGCATTTCTCCTCACTGCTAAATTGCGAGGGAGACGTCGAACCCGATACCCCAATCCCTGACGATGGAAAAGTCGTCCCACCACCTGACTATGATGAAGTGAGGATAGCTATATCCCGGCTCAAAAACAACAAAGCGCCTGGAAAAGACGGACTACCCGCCGAGCTGTTCAAACACGGAGGCGAAGAGCTGGTAAAAAGCATGCATCAGCTCTTATGCAGAATATGGTCAGACGAGTGCATGCCTCCAGATTGGAATTTAAGTGTGCTCTGCCCAATCCACAAGAAAGGCGATCCCGCTAACCGCACCAACTACCGCGGAATCAGCCTTCTTAATATCGCATATAAGGTTCTTTCTAGCGTATTGTGTGAAAGACTGAAGCCCATCGTAGACAAGCTGATTGGACCTTATCAGTGTGGCTTTAGACCTGGTATGTCTACCATCGACCAGATTTTCACGATACGCCAAATCCTGGAGAAGACCCATGATAAAAGAATCGACACACACCATCTCTTTGTCGATTTCAAAGCCGCTTTTGACAGCGCAAAAAGGAGTTGCCTGTATGCCGCCATGTCTGAATTTGACTTCCCTGCAAAGCTTATACGGCTTTGCCAAATGACGTTGAGCAATACTAACAGCTCCGTCAGAGTCGGGAAGGACCTCTCTGAGCCATTTGAAACCAAACGAGGCTTCAGACAGGGCGACTCCCTTTCGTGCGATTTCTTCAACCTGATGCTGGAGAAGATAATTCGAGCAGCAGAGCTAAACCGCAATGGTACAATCTTTTACAAGAGCGTGCAATTGCTGACGTATGCCGATGATATTGATATCATTGGCCTTAACAACCGCGCCGTAAGCGCTGCGTTCTCTGGACTGGATAAAGAAGCGAAAAAAGTGGGTCTTGCGGTCAACGAGGACAAGACGAAGTATTTGCTGTCATCAAAGAAAGAATCGGCGCACCTGCGCCTTGGCAGCCACGTCACTGTTGATAGTTACAAATTTGAAACTGTGAGGGACTTCGTCTATTTGGGAACCAGCATTAACACCGAAAATAATATCAGTCTAGAAATCCAACGGAGAATCACTCTTGCGAACAAGAGCTACTTTGGACTGAGTAGGCAATTGAGAAGTAAAGTCCTCTCTCGAAGAACAAAGATCGCGCTCTATAAGTCTCTCATCATACCTGTCCTGATGTATGGCTCAGATTCATGGACAATGTCAAGAGAAGATGAGATGGCCCTTGGAGTATTTGAGAGAAAAGTTCTCCGGAAGATTTATGGTCCTTCCCGTGATGCCGACGGCGAGTATCGAAGGAGATTTAACGATGAGCTGTACGAGCTTTACGCAGATCTGACCATAGTCCAGCGAATTAAAGCCCAAAGGCTCCGCTGGCTGGGTCACGTCATGCGAATGGACAAAGAAGCTCCAGCCCAGAAGGTTTTCCAATCGTCACCCGAATTCGGCAGCAGAGGAAAGGGGAGGCCTCGACTGAGATGGAAACAACAGGTGGAGGATGACTTGAACTCCCTTGGGGTTTCCAATTGGCGTCAGTTATCGCTAAAAAGGAATGACTGGCGTGCTTTGATAGGCGACGGCCAAAATCGCTTAGGCGGTTAAGCGCCAATAAATGATGATGATGATACACTTTCTAATGTACAAGCATAAGTACATAAAACCATACCATTAATATTCACAGGGAGTATTTCATCTCAAAAATAGAAACACTTGAGAAGTAGTAAAAAGGCAATAAAAGCAACAAAGGCCAACTGATCGTAAAACTATGATTAGTATCAGTCCCTTTTATGATTGCCCTTCTGTTACTTCACACAAACTAATACATTTAAAATAGGCACACAGATTTAAGATTTTGTATATAAACCTACATATTTGTACATATGTACATATTTTAATAAATCAGAAGTCTTTTGACTCTCACGAGAAGGCTTACAACCTCTCAAACTTGGGTTTCTTTTTAAATTCAACAAACTGTTCAACTTCCCCCCACCAGTTTTAAGGAACCCCTTGACAGTATTAATATAACAAACATTTTAAATTAAAAATATTTTTTTATTCCATTTTTATTTTGTACTTTTTAGTTGTGAGTCTGTGAAAGTTTTTTAAGATTGTAATCGGTTATTCTGTCAGGTTTTATAAATTTCTTAACATATTAGTGGTATTCATGTATATCTTTACGAAATGCGTAAATCTATGCCGCAAAGTTCGATGAACGCTATAGATAAATTAAAACTTTATGCATATTCTACTTCTGTCTAGTGTGCATTGAATGCATTAAATAAATTTCATGTCGAACAGCTTCATCGAATTAGGTAAATTTACTAACTTTTTCACACGAAAATTTCACCAAGTTTGTGTTAACGTCGTTCCCTACAAATTTTGACAGTTCATTTACGAATTTGGCAAATTTCTATGTTCATAGGCTTAACGCGATGGTTCTATGGTTTCTATGGCAGAATACCATTATTCTATTTAACGAGAAAATTAAACAATATTGCACTTGTTTGCACGAAATTTCGTTTGCATTTACATTTTATTCACTTTTGCGCATTTATCGTTTTTGACAGCGTTTTCATGCACGCCAGAATCGCGGTTACACAAACTACATTACCGACAATATGCGCCTATATGTAAGCAACTTTTTCAAACACATTATATTGTGTGGACTATATACATTCCATTGTGTAGACTGTAGATTGCAGATTGATATTTAACTTAATATAGGACGACAAATGGGATTTTTGCAAATAAAGCAATATTTTGTTTTTTTTTCGTATAACGCATTGTCAGCGAAACCTGAAAGATGGTGAAAATTTCAAAACCCCAGCTCAACGGGAAGTTAATTCAAAATCCAAAGCAAAATCTCTGGAAATGATATTTTTCAAATGTCTCTACCCATGCGCCACCCATAGGAATTATTTTTTTGTTATAGTGCGTTGGGGTAGAAAACTAAGCGATGATGTAAATTTCAAGATCCTACCTCAAAGGGAAGTTTGTTGAAAAACGAATTAATCGACACCGAAAACAGACCTTCGCATTTCTTAAATAGAAAGCGACCTAATAAAAACATTTTAAATAACTCTCTCTTTGGGGTTGGAGCCCAAAAAATACTCAATATAGGTCTCTGCTTTTTTAGAGTTATGGAAAACTGCCGTTGGAATAAGAATCCACATAAAAACGAATTTTGGAAAAAATGTCGTTTATAACGTTATTTGAGGCGCGCATTTAGTTGTAGGCATAGGTACACTTTTCGCAATCATATAGCGGGACTAGGCATACATATAAGTGGCATACGGAGCTCGGTAGGGCAATATCTCGCAACTGAGTTAAGATATTCGAACATAAACTAATTTACTTGTAGTAAGTATTCAGTCTATTGGAATTTAATACATCCAAGTTTATTAAGATGTACATTAGGGTGATTCAAAAAAAATGTCGATTTGGTCTTACCCCCCTAAAACGTTAGGTATTGATGAGAAAATAAGCCTTGCAAAAAATCAGCGCTCTAACTTAACCCTTAGGGTGGCTATTTTTTTCGCCCTTTCCCATGCATTTTGTATGGGAAAAAATGACATTTTTTTCAAAGTGAAATTTCTTTTAATTTTTTTAATTTTTTTGAAAATATTTTTACACACTCTTAAGCTTGAAGCTTTTAAGCTTCCAAAATGGTAAGCCATGTGCGAATATCTTAACTATTAAGATAATTACAGCCATTTTAAAATAGCTGAGTTTTGTACTATAGCACACACATACACAGTTACACGTATAAAATTTAGTCAATTTTAAATGGCTGTAATTATTTTAATAGTTGAGATATTCGCACATGGCTTACCATTTTGGAAGCTTCAAAGCTTCAACTTTAAAAGTATGTAAAAATATTTTCAAGAAAGTTTCAAAAATTAAGAGAAAATTCACTTTGAAAAAAAAAGCCACTTTTCCCCATACAAAATGTATGGGAAAGGGCGAAAAAATAGCCACCCCTAAGGGTTAAGTTAGAGCGCTAATTTTTTGCAAGGCTTCTTTTCTCGTCAATACCTAAAGTTTCAGGGGGTAAGACCGAAAAAAAACCAAATTTTTTTTATTTGAATCACCCTAATGTACATAGTATGTATCAAGATAACCATGTTAGTTACACGGCTACAAAATTAACCTAAATTTTAAAACTTTTTTGTACAATATTTCAAACCGTCCAAATACCTACAAAGATTTTAAATTTTTTTTTGGTTTCGATGTAAGATCTAATAATGAAAAAGCAATCTAATTTTTTTTTTGGTTTGTTTGAATGTAATTGAATTTTGCCCACAAAAACTACATGTGCGTCATAGCTCAGCGGTAGAGCAGTCGGCTGTGACCACTGAGCGTTTTCGTTCGAATCCTGCTAAGTGCCACATTTTTTGGTTTGAAAATTAAAACTTTTCGGTTTAAAATTAAAACTTTTTGGTTTGAAAATTAAAACTTTTCGGTTTAAAATTAAGACTTTTTGGTTTGAAAACTAAAGTTTATTTTTGAAAGCTTATTCAAGATTGAATTTTGCCAACAACATTTATGTGTGCGATGTAGGTCAGTGGTTGAGCAGACGGGCATGATACGGGGATTCTTGGTTCGAATCCCCGCCAACGGACAAAATATTTATTTTATCATTAACAAATTGTTAAAACATTTCTGGTTTATAATTGAAACCCGATTCATTTAGCCAATTTTCTTGAAAGCTGGTCTATATTGAATTTGAACCCAATTTGGTTTGGTCATATATGTAGTCCAAAAACGTTTAAAATTTAGGTTCAAATTTTTAACCGTGTACTATCATACGTAACATCATATTTATGTTACTATCTAAATAATTTAACAAATACAAAATAAACAAGTACCAATAAACTAGGGACTATCAATATAAGTATGTATGTAATATGAGAGCACTTAATGATGTGTATTTTGTATACTACCCTGAGGGGATGTTGGATACACCAGAATATATTCACACTCTGTATCAGCTCAATATGTTGTAGAACATGCTAACTGCAATAACATTTGCTTATATTACATAGCCAACCCGTAGATAAATGTATGTATTTACTTATACCAATCAGACCTGATAATAATTGATTACTAATCGGTAATGATTAGCAGTTTCATTGATTATTTTTAGAGAAGCCACTTTCACTTTTTAATGATTATTTTTCAATTGATTAAAAAAAATTAAAATAAAATTAAAAAAAATTAAAAAAATTAAAAAAATCAAAAAAAAAATCAAAAATTAAAAAATAATCAAAAGTAAGGATACTTTTGATTATTTTTTATTTTTTTTTTTTTTTTCCATTACTGTTGTAGAAAAATATGTACATACATAAATATTCACTTGCGCAAACATACAAATGTATAGGTGAAGCAAGAAGTTCTTTTATATAAATGCATGTATTCATGCACATATGTAAATATCCCTGGAGGAAAAATCTCGAGATCTTTCGTACTAGTTCTCACCAAGTGGTCGAACTATAACCTAACCAGGAGACTGGCGCTTTTGCACATTCAGTCTATTATTTTTAAAAAGGTATATGTAATATGGAATGATAATGATGATAAAATATTAATATAATAAATATGGAATGTAACGGTGTAATTTACAACTTGTTAATAGTGTACTGTACGATAGTAAATCAAATGCCCATAAATGACTACGTCGCCCATTGTGGTTGAAATTTATTAATCCCGGACATCTCTCTATGGATAATAACCGCTTAGTTTTTGATCAATTGATCATTACAAGTCTCTTTTGGACATAGTTCGTATGCCTATGTTTTAATTTGTGTAGCATACTTAGGCTACGCTCACATTGCAACCGACTTTTTCATCCGGTCTCATCAGAGAAATTCGAACACATTCTATTTTATCGGGCGGCCAAAGTTTGTTTACATTCGATTTTGACAAATTTTGTACAGAAAATTGTGTCAAATTAACGATTTTTATGTAACGAACTTCGTTAAAAAGTTGCAGAAACGACGTGCTGATACCAATATACATACATAGGAATGGTATGTGTTTAGTCTTGGCTACTTTTGTTAAGAGATGCCATTGCGTATACGCAACATTAAATTATGCGATTTAACAGCTCATCAACTATATTTTGAGATAGCGCGTTTCAGCATCTGAAATCGTTCTGGTTATGCTTTCATTCCCAGAAACCTTTATTAAGGCAATAAGATCGTTCTAGTTAAGAGTTTAAAACTATTCTCTTCCATTATAGTCAACTCTAAGTAGCTATGGGTAGAATGAGGCCCTTGAAAAACTTTGTAAGAGAAAACTCAAGAGCAGCACACCACAATTTGGTTATGTTAAAGGTTATGAAGCCTGTTGGTATATCGCCGTCATTCGTAAAGTTCTATTCAACTATACATTGCTAAAATTCAGTGTAAATTACGTGACTGCATTAGGGTGCAATAACCCAAACGGCAATAAACCAAATTTGTGTTATTGCTCAACTGAATGTGAAATAACACAAATTTGTGTTATTACATCACTTTGAGAAAAAAGTCAATTTTTTGTCCCACGTTTGAGCAATAAGGCAAAAAAGTGGACATGAACGCATCACTGACTTTTTTTATGTTCGCACCGCACATTTGTCCTATATATATGTAGATTTACCGCTAAGCATAAGTCCAGTAATATATAAGCATACATACATACATTGTAGATACATTCTTTGTTACTCTCAACTGGCCATTATGTGTTAAAACAAGTCTTATACATAAAGTATATAAAGGTAGAGTTAAGAGAACCAATTACACTGATAAAAATAATTGTCCTAAAATTGAGGAAACGTACTACTTGGCTTAAAAAAAAAATATTTTTCCTATTTTTAAAGAAAAAACGCTGATTTAGGGACAAATCTACTTAGTTTAAAAGAACATTTCTACTTGCCATAAGTAAATCAATGTACTCATTTCAGTATTAAAGACATTTTTACTAGTTTCAATCAATTTACAAGTTTATTAAGTATAAGTTCAAAATAACTAAATATTTCCTTATGCTGAAGACATTTTTTCCATTGATATCAAGGCAGTGTTTAACTTAATTTAGGGCCATATTTACTTATTTTCGCTGTCGCCGCCAAAAACGTTCTGCCCGCGTAATTTTTAAAGAATTTTATTACATATTAAGTATAAAACTATCCTAAAAATTCAAAATAAGTCAATATTTCCTTATGTTGGGAGGCAACGTGAGTAAGAATGGTGAAATTCCATAAACAAAACAAAGGTGTAATTAGACGCTGTCAAGCGTAAGTATTCAATAGCTTCATGGTAGACATCTGATTTTACCATTCGAAAAGTTGTAAGTTCGATTCTCGTTGAAGGCAATATAAGAACTGTGTAAAAATTACTTAACTACCATTTAAGTACAAGCCCTACTTAAAAGTATATTTAAGTATAAAAACTTCTTTCTTTTAAGGCAGTGCGGCCTTGGTTCAATATTGTTCCCTTCATTTACTTGAATTTGTATGGAGGTTTCCTTACTTTTAGGAAACCATTTTTATCAGTGCAGATCAAGTAATATGGCCGAAAGTTTTCATAGCCGATTCAATATCTCAGTTCCGAAACATGGAAACTTTTACAAATTTTTGGATATGCTTTGCGGCTTAGATAAAGTGAAGTGTGTTCAGTACAAAAAATCCATTACTGGATTAACTTTGATAACAAGAAGAAGGAAAAGCGCATTTATAAATCGTGACAAATTTATTAAAGACCGTCTACTACAATTAAGAAATAAAAAAATTAGCATAAAGGAAATTCTGCTTCAAAGATTTTTTAAATGAAATCCACACCTCTGATAGTGATGATTCGGGTGATGAAGAAATATCCGAAACTGTACCTGTAGACGAACCTCAACAAAATTATATTCTTTTGTATTATATGCTGCGAACAAGAACGGCAACTTTTGTTTGTTCCATGCAAACATTTTAAAGTTTGCAATGACTGTTTTCAGCAAATGAAAAAGAATGCTGAGGAAGGAAATACAGAAATAATTTGTCCGATTTGCAGAGCAGCTGTTAATGATGCCTTCTCTATATTTTACTAAACTTTACAGAACTATGCCTTTGAAAGCATACTTACTTTGGGTTGACAATTTTTACGCAGTTGTACCATGTTTACCTGGTGGCACGAAGAAGTTGGTCGGCGTCTGCCCGTGTGCGTCTAGCTGTCCCGGAGCTTCAGCCACTTATGTGGATTCGTTGACCAAACCACCAGTTGAGACAAACCCAAGGCCTAACAAGAAAAAATTTACGCACACGTAAGGCTTAAGGGAATTTCTTACCTGTTATGATCAATGGCTAACCTTTTGAGAAAGCGACACAACACTTTGTCTTTTGCCTAGCGGTAAAGTCCGAACACTTATAGGAACGGCATGGAATCGAAAAAATTTTTGAAAAACATGCCTACTATGTATATGATATCTACATATATATTAATAGGCTAAAGCTACGTTTACACTGCACCAAATGCGTCACTTTTGGCCAAGTTTTTTCGAGACCGTTCATCCGCAGATTGAATTTGATCACCAAATTAGGTCAAATTAAACTAAATTCATCTAATTTGGCAAAGAAATTCATTCTGCGGACAAACATTCTGCGACGCATTTGGTGCAGTGTAAATGTATCATAACACTCTCCCCATACAAACAGTCGTAACCCAATTTCGTATAGTATTTATGGATAGATCTCTATAAAATCTATATTGGAAACTTAGAATGGACTAATCTGGTGTCTCACCAAAAAAATTTTTGAAAATTATTTTTAGTTTATTTGTTATTAAACAAAAAAGAGGTCTCCAAACTCTCCAGCTATTTTGTTATCTCCACATTCTGTTATACCCGAACTATACATCACTATTCAGCACTCTTATAAAACTCCAAAAGACACAACCATCCGCTCATTGCCTTACACACACACGTACATATCTATGCAATGCTCCAGCAGCTGTCACTTGCTTTTATTTTTGTGCCAAAAAAAACAACAAAATGTACCAAATCATATCATCTTCGGCATCTAAACACCATTTGTAAGCTAAGAAATCCAGCTTCACTTCTGGCTTTATATATTTAACATTTTGCCTATTGGGAAAGTTAATTGTTTTAACGATATGATTTTGTAAGAAAATTCCACAATGTTAAGATCGAAATTTAAATATCGTACGTACTTTACCTAAAGAAAATTTTACATGACACTAATGCTGATTTCGTTGAACATGTTTACACCCTTGCACCGAATACTGTAAAAGTTTGATAAAAGTGTACCCGTTCTACATGAAACTGCTATATCGATAAAACGAACAAAAAACATTGCCCGTTTGCTATGCTACATATGTGCATTATCAACCACATTCAATTGTTATTGCAAAATCCAATTTTTTTTCACCAAATTTATCTGTCAATTAAAATTTTCGTCAGCTGATTTTCAGTGCAACGAACTACCCTGTCAAAGCTTCAGAGGGTAAAAAGTGTGAGTTTTTTAAGAAATGAAAACATATTCTGTTTGACGTTTTACCTTCATTTTGCAAACGAAAACGTAAAATTGAAGAGTGTAAAAAATGCGCATTTTTTGATGAAACGAAATCACCATAACTCTACTTTTTTTAACGAAAAACACATTTCAACCGCTAATAAATTAGCTAAAATTATGGGAGATAGCTCAAAAGACAGATTTTGGCCTCAGGATTACGAGTCCGGAAGCGCTTTTTTAATTTTTTGTTTCTATGGAAAGTCATGGTCAAAAAATCGAAAAATGACCCACGGCACGCATTTTTTCGCACGTTTTTAGGTACAGCCTAATAAAATTACAACAACCACATGAAAACTTGCCACTTTGATTGCAAATATCTCTTCAGACAAGCAAAATATTAAAAAACGCTTCCGGATTCGTGATCCTGAGGCCAAACCCCGTCTTTTGAGCTATCTCCCATAATTTTAGCTAATTTATTAGCAGTTGACACCTTAAGGAAACAAATACCCATTTTTACTTTGATTATTTGATCTTCTAAGCTTTTCTCAATTTTTTTAAAGTTTAATTCACTTATGAAATTTTTAGGGGGTTAAATATTGGAAAAGTATATTTTCCAAGCAGAAAATATATTTTTCATACAGTTGAAGATTGCCCAGAAAAATCAGGGACGCGGCCAAATATGACAGTTTGGATAAATGGCCATGAAAGAGAGTAAATTTCGGACTAATATTTTATTTGAAAGAAGATAATTATTAAGTCCGCACTTTTTTTTATTTTACTCCGGGGAAAAAAATTAAATCCGGCCATTAATATTTTTGACTCCGGGAATAATAATTAAATCCGGCCATTTATTTTATCTGGCCAAAAAAAAACTCCGGCCGCTCTAATAAGAGAACTACCCAGCCGAATTCAATGAATTTGGTATCTATCGATTCCTCTGGATATCAAGAATTCAAAAATATATAGTTTTATGATAATATATTCATTTATAACTATTTAAGTTACTAATACTACAAGGCTTATTATTAGTATAATAAATGTGAATATTAGGATATGATAATCGTTAAACCTTAAAATATACGTACAATATGGGTATCAATCGAAAGGTGGGGGAAACAGGTTTCACTTGGGCGCTGCTAAATATCGATATATTAATCGATAACCGAATTATTGGTTAAAAATCGATTATCGTAAAATCTTAAAATGTACGTACAATATGGGTATCAAACGAAAGGGAAAGGACTCAGGTCTAACTTGAACAATGCTATATATCGATATAATTATCGATAACTGAGCTATCGATCAAAATCCGATAATCGTCAAACCTTAAAATATACGTACAATATGGGTATCACTCGAAAGAGGAGGAGAATTGGTTTCATTTGGACATTGATAAATATTGATATATTAATCGATAACTGAGTTATCGGCTAAAAATTGATTATCATAAAACCTTGCAACTAGCGAACTATATAGGTATCAATCGAAAGGTGGGAGAAACAGTTGGTCACCGGTCAAAGTGTTTATGGTATTATGAGTACTTACGCATCTTGGTTCTGATGGGATTACTCATAAGTACATACATATCAAATTTCTATTGCTAATGCTGCGCATATTCAAATGTTTTCAAATATATTACTGTTAAGCTTAATTAAACATATAGTTTGCATATTTTGCTTACTTAAATTATACCTCAAGTCAGTCAAAATTAGTTTGAGAGCTGAAAAGGCACGTTCGACGCTGACTTGCGTTGCTGGTACAGAGTGAATGGCAAAGGCAAGTTTCCGAAGCCAGGGAAAACTATATTTCTTACTGTAGCTTATAATATCCATTTCCACATCCACTCGTTTCTCTTTATAGGCACCAATCTCTGCAAAAGCCTTCCTGAGCTGGTCTTGTACATCCGCGGTATCCTCATCGGATGATGATACCACAACTTCAAGCTCTCTAATTCCACTTCTTAAAATTGACGAGGAGCTTTGAGCTGATGACTCATCAATTAGGAAAACTTCATCTCTGTGCGGAGGTGATGGTGTGTTGTGATACTAAAATAACAACTAAGTTTTAATCAATTCGAGTTAAAATAATTCTTCAAGTAACCTCTTTCAAGTTTTCTATTCGACGGGCAACAGCTTTTTGGTGAGTTTTTCCTGACTCCTGCTTTTCTTTCGAAAGAAGACGCCTAAATCGAGGATCCAAAACCAATGCAGCGTTTACAGTATCTGTGTCAAGAAGCGCACCTTGCCTTTTTTCGACGCATAATAAAAGCAGTTTGCCTATGGTGCTTTCATTTCGTCGAAGTTTTATCAGCATTTCCAGCCAATATTTATAAAAATCGCCCAAAAGCAATTGACTTTGCTGAAGAGCAAGGAATATGGAAGCTCTAATACACTTACCACATTTCCTAACAATTCCCAATCGTCCTCACAAAGGTTTTTGGAAGCGTCTACATTTTCTAAACAAAATTCCCTCAATTGGCAAAGTCTATTTAACATATTGTAGCAAGAGCTCCAACGAGTTACAACATTTAGCTGTGGCTTCACTAGGCCCAACTCTTTAATTTTAGCTCTGTACGTTGTAAAGAAAGGCAATTATAAAATTAAGTTTTAGTTTATGACTTTTTGACATATAATGGAATATATTAGTAGAAGCGTACCGCAAAAGAGGAGCCCTTAAGAGTTTCACAACGTCACGGGCTTTATTTATTATCCCCAGAGCACAGTTATCTAAAAAGTCTTTCACGGCGAGTTGAAGCGTGTGCGATGCGCACCTAATAGATTTAACTTCGTCGCCCAAAATTGGTACAACATCATCGGGAGAATAATCCTCCCATTCGGGGTCTTCATTTTCATCCTCCTCTTGGTAATTACGGTCGGGCTCTGATAGAAGCTCAACCGCTTTAACTAAATTGGCTCCGTTGTCACTCGTTATGGCGTAGATATGTTCTTTTTTTATGTCGTATGAACGCATGACTTTTTCGATAATCAATTTTATGTTTTCTGCGGTATGTCTTCCTTCTATTTCTTCCATGGCGAGCGTGATAATTTCAATTTTTCCTTTTAAAAATATTTGTGCATTTATGCAAAGTACGGCGCGATCACTTCGAGTTGCAGTATTTATTTTTAGACATATAAGCTTTCCGCTTAATTTTTCCTTAATAAAGCATTTTAACTTATTAGCCTTTTCCTCTGCAAACTGCATTATGTTTTCCGAAGATATTTTTGTCATGTTCAATCCATTGAATATATGCTTAGTGATAGCCCTAAAGGGATCCGAGTCAAAAAATGACAACGGCAGTGATAGCTTTGTAATAAAGTCAATGCACGCATTTATTATCTCGTTTTGGCTCATTTCATTGCAATATTTAATTTTTCTGTCTCTAGAATCTTTTTCGGTACTTGATAATTTCAAATGTTTGGAAGCATATTGATGAAATAAGTCAGCGTGGTTTCTTTGCAAATGTCTTTTTAAATTGGTTGTATAGTTTTGTTGAAAATCGGCTCCACATGTCTTGCATTTTCCAACTTGGCCTTCCCATTCAAAATAATCACGTATATAAATGTCACGTTTGCGTCCCATTGTATTAATTCTAAAATATTTGTAGTAAAAAATCCGTGTGAGAAATATGTAAGAGCTTCGTTAATGGTTTGAGCCCTAAAAAATACAGCCTAAATGACAAAAACGGTTATGGGACTTTTTTAAAATGAGACCCCTATAAACCGATAAAAGAATTGGATCTTTACGTTGAAGTACAGTTAATCTATTAGGTTAGGTTCAAGTGGCTACCGTATAGGCACACCTAGGCCAGTATTAAAAGGCCCGTTGTGATAGCACCAACACTAGGAAAGTCAGTTCCGGGACCCTGCCATATGGAAAATCCCGGTATTAACGGAATTCTCCACATAGCAGAATCCCGGGACTGACTTTCCTATACCGACACCGTTACTCCTCCTCGAACCATTTAGATGACTTGATGAAGGCCATCAGGTCCTTTATGTCCAGCTCCGTGACCTGGCGTAGGCTAACCAGGAAGGGAACTCCCAAAAAGCGCATTCTCGCGCCACTTAAAGCCGGGCAGTTGCAGATGAGGTGCTCCACCGTTTCCTCCTCCTCATCATCCTTACAACTCCTACAGCATCGTCGGTAGGGCACACCAAGTCTTTCTGCGTGCCTACCAATGAGGCAGTGCCCAGTCAATACGCCTATTAATACGGAGATTTCTCTTCTCCTTAGGGCATAAATTTGCCTTGATCTTTTATGATCCCATTTCGGCCAGGTTTCTTTGGATATCCGGCATCCTGGACATTGCAGCCATCTTTCGTTGGCTTGGCGGAGTGTGTACTCCTTCAGCATAAGCTTGCATGTGGCAAACGACATACCTAAGCGCTCTTTATCGCGAAGAACCTGCTTGGTCGTGCCCTGCCTCGCAAGTTTGTCTGCCCTACAATTTCCCTCAATGTCCCTATGCCCCGGGACCTATGTGAGGTTAACGCGATTCTGTTGGGCCATCTCTTGTAGAGATCGACGACAGCTGAGCGTCACTTCAGAGTTGAACGAGTAAGAGCCAAGGGATTTGATGGCCGCCTGGCTGTCGCTGAATATAAAAATGTCCTGTCTGATAGTGTGTTGGCCTATCCAAGCCGCGGCGTCCATGATTGCTGAAACTTCAGCCTGGAAGACACTGCAGTGATCAGGTAGTCTGAAGGAGAGCTCAAGGTTCAGATCCTTTGAATAAACCCCTCCCCCAACTCTGCCGTCTAACTTCGAGCCATCAGTATAAATGGAAGTGCCGCCATGAGTGACGGGACTCCGATCCGTGCTCTCCCATTCTTCCCTGCTGGGAATGTTGATTTTAAAACCGCTATCTCCGACTGTTGTGGTCGCACAGCGATCTGTGCTCAGCGGAAAAAAGCTATAGGATCCCAAAATACAGGCGTGTCCAGTAGTGCTTGCGCCCCAGCCGGACGTTTCCCTTAGACGCAGAGCCGATGCTGCTGCTACTCGGTGCCCTTCCAGATCGAGTGGCAAAATGCCAAGAATGGCCTGGAGTGCTTCATTGGGCGTTGTTCTTAACGCACCGCTTATACAGATCATGCAAGATCTGTGTACTTTACCTAGAAGATTAAGGTTTGTTGCCTTGCTCAGCGCAGGCCACCATACCACAACTCCATAGAGCATGATTGGTCGAATGATTGCGGTGTAGATCCATTTGCATATTTTGGGGCTAAGCCCCCACTTCTTTCCAATGGCTCTTTTGCATGTGTAGAGTGCAATACACGCTTTCTTCTGGCGCTGAAGAACATTCTCCTTCCAGGTTAGTTTCCTATCCAGAACTGTGCCTAAGAACTTGGCTTTGTCAGCCAGGTTCAGGTGCACGTCATTCAGTTTTGGTAGTGTTAGCGGTGGTATCTTATAGCGGTTGGTGAAAAGAACCAGTTCTACTTTTCCCGGGTTGATGCTCAGTCCGCAGCGCGAGCACCATGAGGAAACCTCTCGCAGTGCTACTTGCATCAAGTCGCACAGGGTTTGTGGGAATTTGCCCCTATATACTATAGCTAAGTCGTCTGCATATGTTAATCTATTAATATTTGCCAATTTTGAATCATTGGATAATGTGATTAAGTTAGAAACGGATTTCAAAGTTAACAATACAATACAGTTCGTGTTCGAAAACACTCTTTTTGGGCATCGATATTCTATAATAAATATAGTTTAAAAAAACTAAAACTCACGCTTTTAGAGAGTATTGAACTAAAAAATTTAAAATAATTTTAAAAACCCTACACAGTAGTATTGTGGAAAAAGCGTGGCCCGCTTTGTTCCATAATCTTCGTTTTTTATTTAAATTATTTTTACCTTTTTAGTGCAATATTCTTTAAAAGCGCGTGGTTTCCTCTTTTTAGTTAAATGTATTATGAAGTAATCGATATATATATCGAATTATACCGCAGTGCAAACGAAACCTCTGGGCCTCCACTTTCGTTTGATACCCATATTGTAGGCAATTTTGAATATTATTGGACAACCTCATTTTGACCGATAACTCAGTTATCGATAAATATATCGAAATATTCCAAAGTCCGATAGAAACCTGTGGACCTTCCCTTTCGTTTCATACAGGCAGTAGGCATTATGACCGATAACTTAGTTATCGATAAATATATCGAAATCCAAATGCAACCTCCTATCGTTTGACACCCATATTGAAGGCACATTTCAAGGTTTTTGTGACAGTCATATGCCACTATCGGGTAGACTGAAGTAGAGTTACATACAAACAAGCAAACATACATATGAGTGTATGTACAAGTAAAGCTAATGAAAGCGCAGTAAAGAAACTAGCATTATGTGGGAAAGCGTCGAGCGCTCGATATACGAAAATTATGGCACAAAGCGGACCACGCTTTTTCCACAATACTACTGTGTAGGGTTTTTAAAATTATTTTCAAATTTTTAGTTCAATACTCTCTAAAAGCGTGAGTTTTAGTTTTTTTAAACTATATTTATTTTTTACTTTTTAGTCAAAGGTCCTAGGAAATTATCGATAAATATATCGAAAAATACAGCAATCCAAACGAAACCTCTGGACTTCCACTTTCGTTTGATACCCATATTGTTAGGGAATTTTAAGGTATTTGGCCTCAGATTTTGACAATAACTCAGTTATCGATAAATTTATCGAAATATATCGAAGTTCAAATGAAACCTGGGACCTTTCCCTTTCGTTTGATACCCATATTGTAGGGAATTTTTTAGGTTTTTGGGCAATCATATTTTGACCGATAACTCAGTTATCGATAAATTTATCGAAATATATCGAAGTCCAAATGATACCTGGGGCCTTCACCTTTCGTTTGATACCCATATTGTAGGGAATTTTTTAGGTTTTTGGGCAATTATATTTTGACCGATAACTCAGTAATCGATAAATTTATCGAAATATGTCGATGTCCAAGTGAAACCTGGGACCCTCACCTTTCGTTTGATACCCATATTGTGGGGAATTTTTAAAGTTTTTGGGCAATCATATTTTGACCGATAACTCAGTTATCGATAAATTTATCGAAGTCCAAATGAGACCTGGGGCCTTCCCCTTTCGTTTGCTACCCATATTGTAGGGAACTTTTTAGGTTTTTGGGCATTTATATTTTGACCGATAACTCAGTTATCGATCAATTTATCGATATATATCGAATTCCAAATGAAACCTGGGGCCTTCCCCTTTCGTTTGATACCCATATTGTAGGGAAATTTTAAGGTTTTCGGGTTACCACATTTTGACCGATAACTCAGTTATCGATAAATTTATCGAAATATGTCGATGTCCAAGTGAAACCTGGGCCCTTCACCTTTCGTTTGATACCCATATTGTAGGGATTTTTTTAGGTTTTTGGGCCTTCATATTTTGACCGATAACTCAGTTATCGATAAATTTATCGAAATATGTCGATGTCCAAATGAAACCTGGGGCCCTCCCCTTTCGTTTGATACCCAAATTGTAGGGAATTTTTCAGGTTTTTGGGCAATCATATTTTGACCGATAACTCAGTTATCGATAAATTTATCGAAATATGTCGATGTCCAAATGAAACCTGGGGCCTTCACCTTTCGTTTGATACCCATATTGTAGGGATTTTTTTAAGTTTTTGGGCAATCATATTTTGACCGATAACTCAGTTATCGATAAATTTATCGAAATATATCGAAGTCCAAATGTAACCTGCGGCCTTCACCTTTCGTTTGATACCCATATTGTAGGAATTTTTTTAGGTTTTTGGGCAATCATATTTTGACCGATAACGCAGTTATCGATAAATTTATCGAAATATATCGAAGTCCAAATGAAACCTGGGCCCACATTTTGACCGATAACTCAGTTATCGATAAATTTATCGAAATGTCGATGTCCAAGTGAAATATGGGGACTTCACCTTTCGTTTGATACCCATATTGTAGGGAATTTTTTAGGCCTTTGGGCCTTCATATTTTGATATGTCGATGTCCAAGTGAAACCTGGGGCCTTCACCTTTCGTTTGATACCCATATTGTAGGGATTTTTTTAGGTTTTTGGGCCTTCATATTTTGACCGATAACTCAGTTATCGATAAATTTATCGAAATATGTCGATGTCCAAATGAAACCTGGGGCCCTCCCCTTTCGTTTGATACCCATATTGTATTTTTCAGGTTTTTCGGCAATCATATTTTGACCGATAACTCAGTTATCGATAAATTTATCGTTTTAAGGTTTTCGGGCAACCATATTTTGATAAATTTATCGAAATATGTCGATGTCCAAGTGAAACCTGGGGACTTCACCTTTCGTTTGATACCCATATTGTAGGGATTTTTTTAGGTTTTTGGGCAATCATATTTTGACCGATAACTCAGTTATCGATAAATATATCGAAATATATCGAAGTCCAAATGAATCCTGGGGCGTTCCCCTTTCGTTTGATACCCATATTTTAGGGACATTTTACGGTGTTTGGGCCACTGGGGCTTAAACCGAACGAGAGTTACATACATACAAGCAAGCAGGCAAACAAACAAACATACAAGTGAACCTAATAAAAGTGTGGTAAAAAGTGATTTTAAATGTGTACCAACTTGTAGGAAATGTTCTTAAAATTTTATGAAACTGGTTTTTGGGGAGGTATTCATGAAACATTTTTTTAAATAACGATACAAGCATATATACGTACTTCTTTTTAGAAACCATGTACTTTTTTGGTTCAGTGCATGAAAGGGAGATTTTTTAATTTTAATTAAGAACATACAAACTATAGCTTTAAAACTTTTTTTGACACTTTTAATAGCCAAAACTAAGAAAAGACTCACCTCGACCAAAAGCAATTTTTTAACACAAAGAATTCACTCCCGATTAATTTTGAATAAAATGGCAATTAACACTCGTAAATTCTACGCACTTCACTTACTTGAAATCTTCTCTACTTAATGAAATCTTCTATTCAATAAAAATATTAGGTTTGTTTATTGGGCTGCTCTAGATTACGCTAGATTGAGATATTTCACAAAATTGTGTTTAACGAACACTTTTCTTGCTCTAGGTTGCTCTATCTTTTGTTTCATGAGTACGCTCAAAACAAAACTAGAGTAATCCAGATCACAAATTTCTGCTCTAGCTTTTTTTATGGAGTATGTTAGAGCAGAGAAGCAATTGTCAGTCAGGAAAAAGTAAATTTTTGAAAACTTCAAAAAAATTAGCTTGCAAGAAAATCAATGTGTTTGTAAACGTGAATTTGCATTAATTTTGAATATTTAAATAAAAAAACCAAATAAAAAGAAACTATCGAGATTCAAGTGTTTCATGGCATTTCTGCTCTGAGTTGCTCTAAGTTGCTCTATTTCTATTTTGACAGCTGCCCTGCTCTGCTCTGCTCTAACCTGCTCTGAACTTTTTTTTGGTCAGTAAACAAATCTATTGTAAACACAATACCGTACGTTCTTTGATTGTCGCCTCAACAAGCCGAGGTATCAAAACTCACGTTCGTAATGAAAGAATGCATGAATATTGTGAGAACAAATTAAGGAACAATAAAAGTTATTCGCTTGTCCCGAAATTTAAGTCCCGTCTCCAGCTTAAAAGCAAAATCTCAAGTTGTTTTTATATATTCTTTTCCTCCTCATTATTTTTTGCAGTTAAAAATGTTGTCATGTAACTCTGCTTATCTTAAGAAGTTTAAGTACATACTTTTAATGAAATGTTCAGTTAAAAAAGGGCAATACAAACACTTAAAAACGGGTTTATCTGATAAATGTTTTTAATTATTTGACTAGATACCGAAACGTTGTTTTAGTAATCCGGGGTTCAAGTTCGCTTATCCTGGAGTTTTCGGGACTTCAAATGAGCCGATTTCGCACAATACCAGGGGCTTCGGGACTAGCATCCCTAGTACCTACGTACAGGTTTGCATGTGGGGGATGGTTGGGTATGTTAATCATAGGTGGCCGGCATGCACTATTTTAAAAGGACAATGAAAAAAGTTTTATTGTGACTAAGTATATATTGGATATGTTGTACACAGGTATTGAGATGTGTTTTCTAAAGTTAACACTAACTTGCACTGAACAACATTACCTTTTTAGCTGGTGTAAGTTAGTGCAAAATATGCCGTTTGTGTGTGTTGAATCAATCTGCCCATCTATGATGTTGATGCAAATGTAAAAGGTACTGTCCACCTGTAGGTCGATTCTGTATCTTTTAACAATAACAAAAGTTGTTACCTTAAACCAGTAATGGAAAATGGGGTTGCTAATTTCGTGCCAAATGACCGAAAAAAAGACCAAGCCAACCGAAAAAGTAACAAAATTCAGGGGAGAAGTTTTTCACTAAAAACTTTAACTACTCCCATATTATTATCTGCTTCTATGCCCACGACAAACAAATATTTCTTCACCAAGCAGGAAAAAGTGTATGATAAAAATTGGTAAATCTTTTCACTAAAAATAATAAAACATGCTTATTTATCAAAGTTTATACATGAATTCATATAATTAATTTTTTAAATGCTTATAAAGAACATTAAAAATCAAATCATTTTAAACACAATAACTGCATTCATTGCAAACATATTTCACAAAAAAAAAACGTTTGAGGCTGAGTACCAGCACAGTTCCCATATAGTACATAAATTTCAAGGTTTTAGGATAATCGATTTTTAACCAATAATTCGGTTATCGATTAATATATCGATATTTAGCAGCGCCCAAGTGAAACCTGTTTCCCCCACCTTTCGATTGATACCCATATTGTACGTATATTTTAAGGTTTAACGATTATCATATCCTAATATTCACATTTATTATACTAATAATAAGCCTTGTAGTATTAGTAACATAAATAGTTATAAATGAATATATTATCATAAAACTATATATTTTTGAATTCTTGATATCCAGAGGAATCGATAGATACCAAATTCATTGAATTCGGCTGGGTAGTTCTCTTATTAGAGCGGCCGGAGTTTTTTTTTGGCCAGATAAAATAAATGGCCGGATTTAATTATTATTCCCAGAGTCAAAAATATAAATGGCCGGATTTAATTTTTTTCCCCGGAGTAAAATAAAAAAAGTGCGGCTTTAATTATTATTCCCGGAGTGTTTGAAAAAAAGTACGAAAAATAAAAAAGATGCATGAATCGACATGCTAGCGACCTGGGGATCAACGTAACCTCGATGATTTTCGCTTAGGAACATTTTTAGGCCCGGAGTTTTTTGAGTCCAAAAATTTTTTTAATTATTAAAAAGGGTCCCTGAGAAAAATATCCCCAATGGTCTCATTTAAAGCAAAGCTGTAATTAGACGCTGGCAAGTATAAGTATAATTGAAAGAACCCTGTTTTTTTTTCAATTTTCCTTGCTTAAAAAATAAAATAAAAACGAAAAATTAAAAAAAAGAAACAGTTTTCAATTTTTGCTTCCACCGAGAATCGAATATACATAGGTGTCCTGCAAGTAGTAAACATTTACAATTAGTCTCTTCATAGGACATGCTCGAACAGATGTGACCAATTTACACCATCTAAAAGAGACTAAAAAAGTAGTAAGTATTCTACTGTTCCTCTGGATTGATCCCGGACAAATCGTATTTTTTGCAGGGAAATACCATACGAACTTTTACTAATGCACCTTTTTACATAAGAAACTCCACTTTTTTGTATGAAACCAAATTTTTTACTTTGATAATTTAATGTGCTAAGCTTTTTCGATTTTTAAATAGTTGTTTTACTTATGAAATTTTTAGAGGAATAAAATATTGGAAAAGTATATTTCCAAGCAGAAAATGTATTTTTCAAACTAAAAAGTGAAGTTAGTTATATAGAATTAAAAATTTTGTTCGCAACACCAGAATTGTAATTTTCAAAAAATAGCTTTAAAAAAAATTTGTTTAAAAGATAAAACATTTAAATATGCTGCACCACCCTAATGTGCGGGTTCTTGCATGGTATTACTCAAATCAAATGTTTAAATTCCCAAACATCATATACACATATATATATATATGTATGCGAGAAGCAAGGAGAAAAACGGTACCTTGCAAATTGCACAGTCTTCGAAACTCCGACAAACACTCTCCCGCAAAAATCGTTTTTGTTTCAATTTCACTTTGTTTGTACATTCTTATTTTTTCAAACATATTTAATTTAGTGTATTAGGACACTAACATTATCATAAAAAAAAAGCTTTAATTTCCACTTTTCACTCTCCCAATACCACCTACAATTGTCTCTTTCTGACAATTCTTTTATATATATATTTTTTTGGGAACATAATTTTAGAATTTTATCATTTTTTCTATTTTTTGGTATTTTATTTTTACATAATTTAAACTCAATTTAGTTTTTTTTTCTATTTTTGGCGGAAGTTATATATGTATATATCTATTAGAGTGGTTCAAAAATTTTTTTTTTTGGAAAATCTAAAACGCTACCCCGAAATATGGTTCCTTGTGACAAAAAAAAAGGCTGCTATTTTTTGGTTTTTGTTTTAAAGGTGCTTTAGAGGTCAGGCTACTCGTTTTTATAAAAAAAATGAGATGCTTGCAAATTTAATTTAATTTAAACATGTTTAAGTGCAGTAAAAATTTGCGTTTTTGTATGTTGTTATTCTGTTTTCATTGACGAATATTCCTGCAATTCAATAGCCTTCTGGATGAGTAGAAAGGATTTAACTCCTGAAAGTATGTTTCGAAATTGAAAATGGTGCAACTAAAACGCCTACACTGACCCCATTGCGCATGGTTTTTTGAATATATTTCGCATCTAGAAGGTTTATGACATCGCTGATTATGAATCAGATGTCAGTTTTTTAAATTCAAAATGGCGGGTCCAATATGGCGGTGATTTTTTTTGAAAACTAATTGGATTTTATTGAAACTTGGTACTCGGGGGTTTATGAGTTGTCTGATTACGAATCCGATATCGGTTTTTTTTAATTCAAAATGGTGGATCCAATATGGCGGTGATATTTTTGAAAACTAATAGGATTTTATTGAAACTTGGTACTCTGGGGTTTATGAGTTGTCTGATTACGAATCCGATATCGGTTTTTTTTAATTCAAAATGGTGGATCCAATATGGCGGTGCATTTTTGAAAACTAATTCGACTGTGTGAAACTCGTCACTGATGGATTTATGACATCGATTTATATGAACTAGTATCGCTTGTGGTCGAAAATTCGACCAATAAAAACTTTAGAGGGTCGAGGGGTCGCTAGCCCCGTACCCCCATCCTTAAATTTCGGGGACGCCCCTGATAATATACCGTCAGTTTTTTCAATTTCCTTTCCATCGGTGCATATTTCATTTATATATATTAATATATAATATATAAGATGCTAGTTTTGCCAAACTTGCATAGGAATCCGATGTCAATAAAAACGCCACATGAAAACCTTTAGGAACCTCCTGTGAGCGAACCGTTTGACCGATTGGAATGAAATATGCAACGATGGAAAGAAAATTGAAAAAACTGAGGTATGGGCGGTATATTTTCAGGGGCGTCTCCGAAATTTAAGGATGGGGGTACGGGGCTAGCGACCCCACGACCCTCTAAAGTTTTTATTGGTCGCATTTTCGACCACAAGCGATACTAGTTCATATAAATCGATGTCATAAATCCATCAGTGACGAGTTTCACACAGTCGAATTAGTTTTCAAAAATGCACCGCCATATTGGATCCACCATTTTGAATTTAAAAAAACCGATATCGGATTCGTAATCAGACAACTCATAAACCCCAGAGTACCAAGTTTCAATAAAATCCTATTAGTTTTCAAAAATATCACCGCCATATTGGATCCGCCATTTTGTATTTAAAAAAACTGACATCGGATTCATAATCAGCGATGTCATAAACCTTCTAGAGGCGAAATATATCCAAAAAACCAATTCGCAATGAGATCAGTGTAGGCGTTTTAGTTGCACCGTTTTCTATTTCGAAACATATTTTCAGGAGTTAAACCTTTTCTACTCATCCAAGAAGGCTATTGAATTGCAGGAATATTCGCCAATGAAAACAGAATAACAACACACAAAAACCCAAATTTTTACTGCACTTAAACATGTTAAAATGAAATAAAAATTGCAAGTATCTCATTTTTTTTATAAAAACGAGTAGCGCGACCTCTAAACCACCTTTAAAAAAAAAAAAAAAAATAGCAGCCTCTTTTTTTGTCATAAGGAACAATAATTGGGGGTAGCGTTTTAGAATTTCCAAAAAGTCCATATTTGTGAACCACTCTAATATCTATATATAAGTATATTCTCATCGTTTAAAATTTACGCATGTTCGTATGTGTAGTATCGTTCACTTTTGGACACTATGTTTCGCTCACTCTCATGGTCATAATTTTTATAAGTAAAGATTATTCAATTTATTTTAAGTTTAAATAAAAAAAGAGATTTTAAACAGTATCAAATTTTTCTTTCTATCTAACTCAAAAACAGCGTATTTTTGGTGTTTAGACAATTTTCTGAAAGTTTTTAGAAAAACTTTTCTAGATCTCATGTTAGAGCGTACCATTTATTATATATAGACAGCCGAGCTAGTAGCTGAAATTCAGAGTTTGCGATTTAAAGAAAAATTGAACAATCATAAAAACGCATAGGCGTACAGAAATGAACTTTTCGAAACTTAAAACATGAAAACTTTTGCAATTTTAGGTTAGTCAAACTCTCTGTGGAATTAGCGTTTTCGCGCAAATTGAAAAATAAAAACACATCGACCGAACGCTCAGATTTAGGAACCCCACAAATCCTCATTCTCACTAGAACTTGGAATCACATCAGCAATCAGGAACTACTCAGAAATCAGGAACTCAGGAAATCGGGTACTCAGCAAGCAGGAACACAGCAGCCATCTTATAAACTTTTTTCGTAGAATTAATTTATTTATTATTTAGTTCGAAAACGATTTACGCGATTTTTATTTTATCATTTTCCGCGAGAAAGAAAATTAGAAAACCTTTACTTTACTTTTTTTCGATTTAAAAAAAAGACTTCGATCGCGGAAAGATATTACCGAAGTATACCTTTCAGTTAAACTTTATCCAGGAGAAGAGACCGATATACCTAAGTTCGGGGCTTTTATAGGCCCGGAAAAACAAGTCAAAAAAGTGGCGTGATGTGGAACGAAGATAATTAAGTAGGGTTGAAGAGAAATATATATATATATCGCTGTCCTTTTTAGTTGTTTTATAGGACATTATCTGACGGTAACTTGGTATTAACCCTTGCATTCCTTAATATCTTTTCCGTGGTACCACCCTATCTTACCATGTATGTCTTTCAATTGATACATGGAATTTCCCTTTGTGGCGAGAACTGTAGCTTTAACAAAACGGGTGCTAGCTTGGCGTTAAATTTATTCGCTGTGTCGCTCAGAACGAAATTACGCCGATATACATTTTGACCTATACTAAAGGGCTTTGCTCTGCTACGGAGATTGTAGCGTTGAGCTGATTTCTCAAAAGCGCTTTGTATATTCTTGGCCAACTCAGTACGCACGAGTCGGAGTTTGTCTATGCGGTCTATTACAAAGGGACAAAAGATGTTAAATAAAAATGCTTTTCGCCTTTCGGGGCGTGTGCCGGATCGCGGCGACCCGTCGCAGCGGGTCGTGCGCGGCTTGGCCCCAACGACTTAAGCAGGTTTAATATGAGCCCTTTGCGATCCTGTCTGAAATGAAATACTATATTTGAGCAATAAGACAAAATTTGACTTCTTTCCGAGTGGTAATAAACCAAACCATTCAGTTGAGCAATCACACAAAGTTTGTGTTATTGCCGTTTGGGTTATCGGTACAGTTTTTTGTGAACGCTTCTTCAAAACGAATTTATTGATTTATTAAATAATTCAGTAAGAAAACGGAATGCCTTCATTGAGTTTTCTTTGCTACTTTCTAATATTTGCATTCAAAGTCAAGAGTCTTTCCCTCAGGTACTTCCACTGGGGGGTGAGGAAGTACCTGAGGAAAAGACTCTTGAGTTCACAAAAAACTGTACCGATATCAACATTCTATTAATAGTAGGTATACTAAATGTCAGCATTCAACAGATGTGATGTAAAAGATTGATGAAAAAAAGAAGGACTGAAGGGCAAACGCTACGAGGTTGCAATGAAATTTAGTGACGAGGAGACTCAACGACACTCCACGCAAAGTGTTTTGCTCGAAAGCACAAGCGCGCTCTTTTGACGTATTCATTGTAAACAAGTAAGGAAGTCTAAGTTCGGGTGAAACCGAACATTACATACCCAGCTGTGCACATAAAATGCTGTTATTCTTTGTTTTGTATAGTTAATGGTGTTAAAATTAATAAAAATTGCTTGACTCATAAGTGGGCGGTGCCACGCCCACTTTCCAAAATTTTGAAAAAATTATGTAAAGAATATGAAAGTTGATGTATGTACCAAATTATATTATTATAGCGAAATCAGTTAATTAGATATGGACTTTTCAATATTTCCACCTCCTTTCAATATAACTTTTATGAAAAAGTAGGCGTGGTCGCGAAGCGATTTCGTTTATTTCCTATAGCTGAATTTACCACAACAATAGTATGTCCTCTACGAAATTTCGTTATACTAGCATAAACTGTTCTGAAGTTATTAAGAGTCAAAATTTTAAAATTTCTTCAAATATACGTGGGCGGTACCACGCCCCCTTTTCAAAAATTTTTATAAAATCGGCCTTAGAACATCTAAATCAATACATATTGCAAATTTTATCATTGTAGCTGCTTCTAATATTGAATTAACCAATTTTATACGTTTTTCGAAATTTTCGATATCGAAAAAGGGGCGTGGTTATGGTCCGATTTTACCCATTTTCAATAGCAATCTATTCTGAACCCAAATAAGTACGCATGCTAAATTTGGTGAAGATATCTCATTATTTGCTCAAGTTGTATGTATGTTATGTATGTTAAAGTGGCTGCCTCCGCAGTCCACGCGGAGGCTCACGTGGGCCTTAGTTTGGTCCGTTGTGATACCACGAAAGGAGCCCTAAAAAATTCCCTTTCTGTAGATCTACCTGACCCAGCAGAAAGGTCGCATCCCCCAAAAAGTTTTGTAAGAAACCTTCTGACATACGACCTCTCCGCTGGGACGGGTCGAGGCAGGAGGCCTCAAAAACACATAAAAACCTTGAAGGGATCCGTCCGCCCGTCACCCCCATACAAAGTGCAACGTATACGTTGCAACTCTATATGGTGATGACGGACAGACGGATCCCACAAGGTTCGATGTGTTTAGGGCCGGAGTTCATACACCCATGAAGCTAAACCAGCGCGTTTGTCTGATGTAGCGCAGAAAATCATCTATATTTGCAGATTCTAGCTCCGCGAGGCATCCAAAGGAGTGTTTGCGGAGACATCGGTACCTGGTTTTCGACAGAGCGGGACAGTGGCATAGATAGTGTTCTACACTTTCTATCTCCTCCTCGTCCCTGCAGCTGCGGCAGAAGTCATTTGTATAGAGGCCCATGAGAGCGCCATGGGTTCCCATAAGACAGTGTCCTGTAAGAAGGCCCACTAGTGGGCTAATGAATAGGCGATTCAGATGAATTACCGATTGCGACCTTTTTTCGTTAAGTTTGGGCCAAATTTGCCTGGACGTTCTGCAAGTCGGCTCCATGGCCCATCTTGCGTCGGCTTGTTCTATGAACCGGGAACGCAGCCAGTGCTTGCATGTATTTAGAGGGGGGGTCACCCAGCTGCCGGAGGTGATTGTATGTAGACAGGTGCCCTTCCTTGCTAGCTCATCGGCAGCGCAGTTACCCGATACAAAACTATGGCCTGGGACCCATATTATACTCAGGCTGCACTTATCGGATAGCTTATTTAGAGCTTCCCTGCACTTAATCGCCACTAGTGACGACGTCTTACTACTTTGCAGGGATTTTATGGCAGCTTGGCTGTCGGAAAAAATGGAGATAGAGTTAGTCACTGGCAGGTTAGTCAGATAGCGAGCAGCTTCCCAGATAGCTATAAGCTCAGCCTGAAAGACACTGCAGTGGTCTGGAAGGCGTAAGCTCATATTAATGTCGAGCTTACTTGAGAAGATTCCACTGCCGACTTTGTTGTCTAGTTTAGAGCCGTCCGTGAAAACGGAGATTTCTTGACCTCCCGGTTCCACGCAATTTTTCCACTCGCTTCTCTCTGGGATCCACGTTTCGAACTTGTTATCCCAGCAAGGCCGTGGTATTGCGTAGTCCAGCTTTAAGTAAGAGTTGGGGAGTTGCTTCAGGATCTGGGTATGCCCAAACCTGCAGTCCCTCCAGGGTTGTAGTGCGTTGAGCCTAGCTGCGTTGCAACTGGCAGTAAATTTCCCATACAGGTCAGTGGGAAGAAGAAAAAGTATGGTTTCAAGAGCCTTGGTGGGAGTGGAGGGGAGGGCACCGCTAATAAGCATTGCTGCCATCCGTTGCACCTTTGTGGCTTTGGTTTTGTTAGATTCGATCTCGAGAGCCGGCCACCATACGGTGACGGCGTAGAATAGTATAGGTCGCACCACTGCCGTGTAGATCCAGTGGACAATGTGGGGCTGAAGACCCCACTTTTTTCCGATTGCCGACCTACAGGCGTAGAGCGCCATTGTGGCTTTCCTGGAGCGTTCCTCCATATTACGCCTCCAGTCCAGCCTTTTGTCAAGAATTACGCCAAGGTATTTAACCTCGGTAGAGAGTTCGATCACCCTCCCATTCAACGATGGGGCGGTGAAATCTGGTATATTGCGTCTGCGGGTGAAGAGCACCATCTCAGTTTTTTCACTGCTGATGCTTAGTCCACATTCCTCAGACCAGGTTTTTGTTAGATTCAGCGCATTTTGCAAGAGTTCGCTAAGCACCGAAGGATGCTTGCCAGTAGCCGTCAGGGCTATGTCGTCTGCATAGGCAATGACCTGGCAGCCGGTGTGCTTTAGTCTAGATAAAAGAGTGTTCACCGTCAGGTTCCAAAGTAGAGGAGAGAGAACACCCCCTTGGGGGGTTCCTCTGTTGGCATACCTTGTAAGTGAAGAATTGCCCATTTCGGAAATAATGGTTCTTCTTTGGAGAAGGAGTTCAACGAACTCCACTAGAGGCTCTTCCACTCCCAGCGAACGCAGGGAGCTCGTTACCGCTGTTGGAAGAACGTTGTTAAAAGCCCCTTCTATGTCAAGAAAAATGCCGAGCGTAAACTCCTTGAAAGCAAGTCCCTTCTCTATCCCAGAGGTGATAGCGTGTAGAGCCGTCTCTACGGACTTGCCCTTGGAGTAGGCATGCTGGCTGTTGGAGATTAGTCCTGGATTTGCCGTTCGCCTAATGTAGGCATCTAGCAATCTTTCTAGAATTTTTAGGAGGAAAGAGGTCAGACTTATAGGTCTGAGATCCTTTGGGTTATTGCAGGATGTCCTGCCTCCTTTCGGTATAAAGACTACCTTTGCCTTGGTCCATTCCGTGGGAATATAGGCCAGGTTGAGGCATGCCTTGTAGATTTGAGTTAGCAGCGGACTAATAAGATCGCTCGCTGCTTGTAGTTCGGCGGGAAATATACCATCTAGTCCCGGAGATTTGAAGGGTTTGAAGGACCTGATTGCCCAGTTAACTCCTTTTCTGCTGACTATGTGGTCCAAGGGCCTCGACGGCCTTGGGTTAGATTGCGAGTTCGAGGGTAGGTATGGTTGAGAGGTGCTGCCCGGAAAGTGGGCCGTGACCAGGGTATCCAGGATTTCGGCACTAGATGAGGCCCATTCTCCATCAGCTGTACGAATACAGCTGAGAGGAGTAGGGTTTTTGGAGAGGACCTTACGTAGGCGATTTGCCTCCGAGACTTCCTCAATATTGCTTGTGAAGTTTTTCCAGGATTCCCTTTTGGCCCTCCTGGTTAACTTCTTAAAAGATTTTAAGGCGTCCCTGTAGGGGGACCAGATCCCTGTCTGTTTTGCCTGATTAAAGAGTCTTCTGCTGTTCTTCCTTTGCTCGGAGATTTCAGGGGTCCACCAGTACGGTTTCTTTCTACCCCTTTTTTTAATCTCCGGGTAGGCTGCTATGAAGGCAGCGTTACAAGAATTGGTGACAAGATCTACTGCTTCGTCTATCTTAGACGGTGAGTCTAGCTCACCGAGAGAAGCAAACGATATGTCTGAGAGAGGCGCTTCATCAGATCTTATCGGTAGGCAAGACCTACCGTGAGAAGCGTTTTCTTGGAGGGTAGAGGACAGGACCACTTTGTAAAGGTCCCAGTCCGTACGTCTCCTGTTCCTGTAAACCGCCATAGGCGGAGGTCGCAGAAGCAGATTAAAAGTTACGTACATATGGTCAGAGTAGGAGTTATCATCGGAAACTTTCCATTCCTTAACTAAGTCAGAGAAAGGTCCTGAAACCAGAGTAATGTCTAGAACTTCCCTCCTATTCGAGGTGACAAAAGTTGGTTTGTCCCCAGAGTTACAGATACAGAGGTTATTTTCTATGATAAAATCAAAAAGAGACTCACCCCTTGTATTTGTGTCGGTTGAGCCCCATGCGAGGTGGTGCGCGTTGGCGTCGGCTCCAATGACTATCGGAAACCCCTTGAGTTGGGCCTCCTTTACCGCCTTGCTGAGCCTATCCTGTGCAGAGATGGGGCGATCGTGCGCAAAGTATGCGGACATCAGCCAGAGGGTATAGTCCTGCAGCTCGAGGCTGATACAGGTGAAGTCATCATCGCTAAAAGGAGATAGTAGAAAATAAGAAAGAGTTTTTCTGATAAGAATACATGATCTGAGTCTACCTTTTGCAGGTGGCGTCACCAGCTGGTACTCATCGGTATTCAGCCCACAGACCCTGGTACCGACGACCCATGGCTCTTGGACTAGAACAACCGCCTCCGATGTTTTGCAGAGGCGTAAGATTAGCGCAGCGGAGGCTGCCTTAGAGTGATGCAGGTTAATTTGCAGTATCCGGACCATCAGGACCGTTCTGAAAACTCAGCATCGACGTCCATCTCCCCCTGCTCCGTCCCGCCCGATGCCACCTCAACGATTGTATCGTCGAAGCCAACATCTGACCGGTCGGATTCCAGGAGGAGGTATTCGTCCATGCTGGTAGAGAACTGCCCTGCCAGCTCAGATACAGAGAGTGTATCACTCTCGGACTCTGGAGCACTACGTGCTAGTTCGATATCGACCTCATGTACACTCGAGGTGTTGCATGGGGTCGTGAGATTTGCTGCGGTGGAGGTGGGTACACTCGAGGCGCTGCCCACCTCCTCCAAATTCATCGGAGCCGACTCGATGGAGGTAGCTGCTGCCTCAGAGTCCAGCGTAACAAGTGCACTCAAGGTGTTTCCTGCCATCGCATCACTCTGAAGCTCGGGCTTCGTCTCCATCTCCTCCGGCTCCTCTCGCTGGGTACCATCCCGCTTGACTTTCAACGTGATGGAGTAGAAGCCGTAGCTTAACACTCCATCCCATTTAGCAAGCCAAGGAAGAGACGCCTCGCTAATGACGAAACCGACATAGCGTTGCTTCTCCCTTGTCTCGCCCACGCGGACTATCCTCCAATCGCTTGAAGGTAGTCCCGGGTTGCTTTGCGCGATGGTGCCCAGAATCTCGCCAGGCTCCGCCAGCACGTCTGGGACCCAGGCCCAAGCTCTCGGTCTGTTTGGAATTTCTTCCAAACTGACGGCATCCAGCTTAGCCCCGGGCCACAGCTCCCCCAGCGAAGCTATGGCGAGTGTGTACAGGCGGCAAGAGCGCTCGTCTGCGCAGGAAACTAATTTGATCCTACCCTGATACCAGCCGGCATCGCGGATAATGGGAGCAGCACCCGGATTCTTGTCCATAATGTCCTTGAACTGCCTGAGAAGGCCGTTCAGGACATCCTTCCAATTGTCCGGGGTAATGTTCCCATCCGGATGGCCGCGGTTCAAAACCGCCAGCGTGATGCTGCCCTTGGCAACCTCGTTGAACGGTTTTGTTAGGGCAGGTGGAGAGGGGGCAGAGGTTATGGGCCTATGCCTTTTAGGAACGCTCGAGGCGTGTACTGTCGACCGCTGCCTTTTAAGGGCTGGCCCATCCGACCCGGTTGGCGCCGTATTGGCAGGATTGGTTGCGGTGTTTGCGGTGTTACGCGTTGATTTTTCCGCAATGATTTTCCTGGCCCAGGCCAGAGAGCTTTTTTGCTCTGCCGTCAGCTTATCGCTGGGAGACTTGCCCAGTCTCTCTACAATTTTGGCGGCATTGCGTAGATTCCGCTGATTACGGACTGAGAGAGGGACTCGTTTGCTTGCCTTAGAACCCTCTAGGGGGTCAGCCGGCTTGCCACGAGTTAGTTTTGTATGGGCGGGGGCATTCACTCTGTCCGTGGAGGACCCGGTGTTGGTTTCCGCCACATGCTGAGCAGAGGTGCCCGTAAGACGGGCCACCTGCGTTTGCTCAGCCGGGAGTTGCTTTCCCTCAGTGGGGCTAGCTTTTCCGGCTGTTACAGGTTCGGACTTGCCCTCAGGGGGTTTGGTCCTACTGCTGCTAGCTTGCGCAGGTGGCCGAAAAGTGGTATGAGGCCGTGCAGGCCTGATCGGTGCCACCTTAGCGGTTCCCGATTGTGGCAGGGTTTTACAAGTATTGGCCTTTTTAACGCCTGTGCCAGAGGCAGCATCTTTACCCGTGCAGGGCTCCGAGGCTTGGTTTTTATTCATTCGTAAAAATTTAATATCTGGTTCGTAGGCTGCCTACTGAGATGAGACCGTTCGGCAGCCTGAAAGTATGTGAAAAGGGGATGTGAAACGGTCGACTACGACAGAGCCCCATGCCGCAGCAAGTCACCGCTACTCCCGGAGGTGGACCGATATCCGGGAGGCTCCGTAAGAATACAGTCGGATACCCCTGACTGCAAACCATCCAATGGGCACGGAATCGCATAACACCCTGGATTAGGGGGGGCCACCATTTCATCTGGGTGTGGCCCGGTTCCCACCTTGAGGCCACGTTCAAGAATCATTTCCATATGCCAGAGCTATTAAAGAGCTAAGGCACCAATGGCACTGATTTCTGAACTTAGCTAGCACTCCCCTGGGTAGGGGTTTCTGTAGTGTCTATTACCAGCCGGCACCCTCTGGGAGGGTTCAGCCCAAGGATTTCTGCCGACTATTTGCTCAAGTTATCGTGTTAACGGACAGACGGACGGTTGCTCAAGTTATCGTGTTAACGGACAGACGGACGGACGGACAGACGGACGGACATGGCTCAATCAAATTTTTTTTCGATCCTGATCATATTGATATATGGAAGTCTATATCTATCTCGATTCCTTTATACCTGTACAACCAACCGTTATCCTAACAAAGTTATAATACCCTGTGTACAAGTACAGTTGGGTATAAAAATAAACAAAAATAGCGTCAACACTGTTGAATTTGTGTATATGTATGTATGGCTATAATGACTTTCGGGTATCCAAACTAAAGTGCCAAAGTGGAAACTCCATTTTTCTACTACGGGGCTGCCTTAAAGGAAACTTGGCAATGCGAATACGATTTTTATGTACGAGAAAGTGTATATATGGAAACAGAGGTCGGAAAACTGCGTAGGAAGAAATAAATGTATTTAACACATTTAGGGTGCCTTGTTGCAGGAAAATTGGACGGCATGGTTTTCCATAAGTGTTTTTATGAAATATTTCAAACAGGTATAACTTTGAGTACTGCTATGAAATGTTTTTCTTGTTTTGTTAATCTAGATCTTATTGATTATATTTTTTTGCATCTGTTTTACATATTTAAAACACCTGCAACAAAGAAACGCACTTAAAAAATGTATATAATTTTTTTATTTTTTTGACTTTTCCATACAAATCACAAAACTAAAAATATTCATTGAGCACCCTTTTCCCATCCATCAAAAATTACAGACTTATATTGATCCCCATTCTAAAAAAAATGGACGGGTGCCCGGGGTGAATATTTTTAGTTAGTTAGTTTTGTTTTGGGCACCCTAATAGGCATTTTACCGAAAGCATATGAAAACATAAAATAATGTGTTCTTTCATATTCATTCGCGCATAAAGAATCATAAACAAAGCTATAACCTAAGTTACCTAGTTGCTGTCTGCAACCCTATGATATCGAATTTCTGTTACCCACTGTAGCGCAATTGGCTCCCTGAAATAACTCCCACGAAATAAGTCCCACTTTTAAAAACGAAATAAGTCCCACCAAAAATTGCTATTTTGAAAGTGGGAGTTATTTCGTTTTTAAAAGTGGGACTTATTTCGTCAATTGGTGGGACTTATTTCGTTACGCGTTTTTATTTTAAGTGGGACTTATTTCGTTTTGAATGGGAATAAATTCGTTTTGTAAAGTGGGAGTTATTTCATATAAAATATTTTGAGCATCAATGGATGCAAAATGTACAATATTCCCTTTTACAGAATATTTACAAAAAGATGTTATGATTTCATTATTGCAAAAAGTTATATATTGGACATTTCGTAAAAGGGACATAATTTTTTGTCCTTATCTCTCGCAGCTCTCCTTTTTTGTTATAAACTACTTTATACTTACTATATTAAAAAAACTTTAAAGAATTGTGTACAAATAGGTACCGAACTTAACTACTGGAAAAACAATATTAAAAAAAATTGTTGATGAATTACGTATGTATGTGTTTTATTATATTTTTAGTAGGAATTTGGAATTCGTGTTCCATGTTAATAATAAATTCTGGAACTCTATCAAAATTCGTAATATCCATTCCATTAAGAAGCCTTCTGAGAGCTTGCATACGATTTTTCTTTATTATTTCTCTGCTTTGATTATTCATTTCATTCGACGTGTGTTTTTTTTTCGAAGAGCCAAGTACTTCTTATTTGAAATCGCATTAAACAGTGAAAAAGTGGGACTTATTTCGTTTATGAAAGTGGGACTTATTTCATTTAAGAAATATATTATTCAAGGGGGAGTTATTTCATTTTGAGTGGGAGTTATTTCATTTCAAGTAAATTTTTAAATCATTTCTTATTTCGTTTTCAAAAGTGGGACTTATTTCGTGGGAGCTATTTCATTTTTTTCAGCAATTTTTGGTGGGACTTATTTCGTCTTTAAAAGTGGGACTTATTTCGTGGGATTTATTTCAGGGAGCCGCGCAATTACTCCCCTGTAAAAGCGTCGCTCATTCGGCTTCTTGAACCTCTCTAGCTCTCTTCTAAGACAATTACACGTGCATTTACACTTTCGTACGCTTAGAAATTAAATCACTCAAGTCAAACGACAAAACCGTAAAACAAGTGTAAGGTGAGTAAAAGGAAATTGAAACTGTCCGAGTTGATGTGTTACAGAGGAGCTAAGAAAAAAAGGAGAGGATGCTTGGCAAATATTGTTTGTGCATTCGCACAGAGCCAAAAAAGTTCACCTATAATCAAAGAGATCGACGTCTAAAAAAGCTTTTTGGCCAGGGAGAGCGAGTAGGGACAAATTTGAAGAAATTTGTGCTAGGAAATCTTATAGATTTCAGCTTGAATTTCTTCTCAAATTTATTGAAAAGGACATCGGCTAAAAAGAAGGAGTGAGCTTCTTATTTATGAATTTTTTATGTACTTTTGTCAAAAATGTTCAAGAAATCTGCTTGTTTTTATGAGAAAACCTGTTTAAAGTAAATTAATGATCGTTCTCTTCCTTTTTTTATTAAATTCTTTTGATTTCTCCATGCGATTCCCACGAGTAAACTGGAAGGGGTTGGTCCACCCCGGCATAGCCAGTGTACCGGGGTAAGGCACTTATACAACCGACCTTGCCCGGGCATCGGAGGGGACCGTAAGCGATCAGCTATTCGATATACACCCGCTGACCATTCAGCCATCGGCACGGTGCCTGCACACCTTGGCTTAGGGTGGCGTTGACGCGGATCTCCACACATATCATACATCAGCCGGCGTTGTGCACTCTGCCCGAGGTTGCATGAAATGTAAGGTCTTCCTCTTTGTTCATTCCGCATTGGGGCCCGTCCCTCCAGGAGTGATCCCAATACAAGAATTTAAGCCCCTTCGCCACGGCAAGGCGGCCAACAATGAAGGGGAACGAGAGAGAGAGAGAGAACATCCTCTTATTTCCACAAGATTCATATTGAATTTATTGAAAAGCAAAAACTATATATGTATTTTTAAAAGATCCCTTATTAATTCAAATTCAGGTATGCCTTCTTCAAATGTGTAATTCGACGCTACCAAGCACAAGTATACGATAGCATCATGGTAGAGAAGTCCGTTCAGCAGTTAATAAATCTTAGTTCGATTCGCGGTGAAGGCAATAAGGCAAGTGGACATGTGGTGAGGCAAAAAGAACGAAGGTGTAATTAGACGTTGGCAAGTTAAGTATACGATGGCATGGTAGTGTAGATTAGACTAGACTAGACATTCATTGTTTTTTATAAGCTTTTATTTAGTTTCACCTGACGGCTGTTAGTAATCAAATCTTGCAAGCTAAATTTGATACACTTCCCGGTGTCCGATTGATCTGAAATTCTGCACCCATGTATAACCCCGATGACAATGCAATATTATAAAAAAAATTTCGATAGGTGGCGCGTGGGTCGCTATATTTTCAAAATTCGCATTTATGGTCCGATTTAGCTCAAATTCGTAACATGTATTACTACCATGAAAAGAAATATTTTTGTAAAAAAAAATTCCGCTAGGTGGGGCTGAGATAGCGGTAATAAAAACTCAAAATCGTAATTATGGACCGATTTGGCTGATATTTTACGTGTGTGTTATGTACTTAATTAATTTCTAAATGGTAAAAAAAATTGGACCCGCTAGGTGGCGCGTGAGTCGCTTTATTTGAGAATTACGAAGGTCTGTTTTCAGTGTCGATTAATTCGTTTTTCAACGAACTTCCCTTTGAGGTAGGATCTTGAAATTTTCATCATCGTTTAGTTTTCTGCCTCCACGCAAAATAACAAAAAAATAATTCCGATAGGTGGCGCACGTGTAGAGATATTCGAAAGTTTTCATTCCAGGAAAGTTTGCTTTTGATATTGTACTAATTGCAGTTAAGATGCGATTTTGCAAATTTTCATCATCGTTCAGGCTTCGCTAACAGTAAATAAAAAAATTAGCTTAATTTCAAAAATCCCATTTATCGTTTAGTTTAGTCTTTATTCCAATATCCCAAAAGTAGCTTTATTAACCACGCGGCTTTATTGTAAAAGATTCTATGTTTTCTGTTGCTGCTAGCAGCCGATTGATGTCGCTGCGACATTATTGCCCCTTTGCCGCACGGCTTTATAGCGGCGTCACATTCAATGTTTGCCGCAGCGTTATGTATTGACAGATGAGTTTTACGTGGGTATATAGGTAGAGAACGACACATTGCGCATCACGAGCGACATCTAACATGCAAAAGTTGCCAACTTTCAACTTTGTATGCATGAAAAGCATAATAGTTGACTGTGCCGCTGTTGCTGTGACGCATAAGTTTGCGTTAAATGCATGTACATACTCAACTTGGTTGTCACGCGGCTATTACTGTCGCCAGAGAACATAGAAAATTGCCGCCAAGAATTTATGCGCACACGCTTTAATAAACACTTAAATATAATAGCCGCGTGACAACCAAGTTTTGCATGTACATGCATTTAACGCAAACTTATGCGTCACAGCAACAGCGGCACAATCAACTATATGAGAGCCAAGTGTAAAATGCTTCTTCTTATGCTTTTCATGCATACAAAGTTGAAAGTTGGCAACTTTTGCATGTCAGATGTCGCTCGTGATGCGCGATGTGTCGTTCTCTACCTATATGGGCAAATCCTCAAAACGTTTAACATCGAGCGAGGCGGATAATATCATCCAATAGCAAGGAACACGATATCGTTACACAGGCTCAGTATTTTTTTTTTTAATTTATGGATACAAATCAACATTTCAAATGTCTCAGAAGCATGAAATAATACTTGATAAATCCAGGAAAAATTTCGCAAAATCAAAAAATTGTGAAAACGTGTGCGAGTTTTCAAAAATTTATGAACTGTTAATCTTTTCTTAAGGGCGCCTCTCAATATTGCGACCCACTCTTTGTTTTTTCAAGTATTTTTCTACATACTGAAACTTAACCTACAAGGTCGCGTGCGTGCTTCGTTCCATTTAAAAGTTAAAAGGCTAAGAAAATGCGAGAACAAATTTTTGTACTTTTCATTTTTCGGTATAGTTAAGACATTTACTTGCGCGCCTCTTTTAATTGTCAAAAAAAATGAACAAATATACTTGATGCTAGCTCAAAAAGAAACCCTGCACACGTGATCCGATTACTGTGCTGTTCATATTATGCTTACAGCAGCCACTATAAATCAACTGTTTGGTTCGTGAAAAGTTTAAATAATTCAATTTTTTTGTTAGCACACAAAAACTGACAGATATTTTCATGCCATGTTAATTGTAAACTTGAGTATTCAATATGTTTAATTAACGTAAAAAAGCGCGTTGAAGATCCATGCATATATCAAAAGTGAAAAGCTTACTTGTACCTTCACTTTTCAAATGTTTAGTGGTTTATGGTTTTTTGAGGTTAGGAAAAAATTCAGACGTGCTGGACCAAAACGGACACCGGATTCGTGTTCAGCGCGTCAAAATACATAGGGAAATGGTGGTCTGATCCCCCAACCCCGACACTTTTTTTTTTGTGGCGCTGGTAATTAAGGTTCAATTTGCGTACAAATAGGTAGGTACTTATTAATTCAAAGGGATTTTGAAATGTGTCGTAAGAAATTCGTTTTGAAATAATTCGATTTTACGTTCGTATAAACTAGGCAATAGATTGCAAATAAAAGTAAAAAAAAAAAAAAAATTCATAATGATGACGTCATAATTTCCTTTTGCATATTAACAAGAGTCAAAATATAATCTTATAAACTAATTGAAAGTGTCAGAAAAAGCTGAAGGGTGTGCTCCTATTATCTTTTTTTTTTTGCATTATGAATAGTTTTGAGGATTTGCCCATATACTCACGTTCAACTCATCTGTCAATACATAATGCTGTGGCAAACATTGATTGTGACGCCGCTATAAGAGAACACCAAAATAAACCGAACTAAAAAGTAAAAAATAAAATTAAAGAAAAAAAAACTTTTTTAAAAATAAGCTTTTATTATTGGTTTATAAAATTAACTAAAAAGTAAAAAATAAATTGACTGTAAAGGAATATAACACTTTATAAGTTCATTGTAACCTTTAAAGATAATTTGGCTTCTTCGTCTGCCACAAAATAATTCCATATTGTACATAATTATATATTTCTAACATTAAAACTTCACACCTAAATTATTAAATCTTCCAGTATACATATATCACATTCCTAATTTTATTAATAACACTGGATCACAAATTCCAACTTTTTTTCTGCACCAGAGACGCCATAGTGAAATTCCTATGTAAAATCACCTCCTAATTCCGAAAATCAAAGTTATTTTTACTTGAATGGTACCGTTTTTGAGATATTTACGATTTACCGTTATTTCAAAAAACAAAAAAGATGGCTCCACTTAATCGTGTATATCTCAAGAACAAATTGAGCTATTCGAAAATTGAGCTATTTGAAAACTGAAAATTGAGCTATTTGAAAGCTTATAAAATTTACTATAATCAGTACATACAATACTTTTTGCTAGGTCCTGCAGATTCAAACATAGTGAACAATCATTACGGATTTTTTAAATTTTTTTTGTAAAAATATAAAAAAATTTGTACTTTGCGAGGAAGCATCTCGAAAACTTTTTGTTTTTTAGCAGATATTTCCCCCCCCCCCCCCTCTAAGCTCTGTTTTATTACAAAAAAAAACAAGCTATCAGTGAACAAAATCGATGAACTAATACAAAAGTTATAAGCATTCAAGTAAATATATCCATTTAATACTTAAGTACCCTACAAATAATAGCATATGTACATATGGTTCTGTCTTAACTCTATGATCTTATTTTATAATTGAAAAAGTTATGTGTCTTGTTTTGACGCTTATTTAGATTAGGATCGGTTTCTCTTATGAGAAACCAACAGTAGTCGCCCATCATAGCGACATCCCAGAATCCTTGATACCGACTTTCAATCACTTTCATTTGCTGGTGAAACCTTTCGCCATGCTCGTCACTTTCGTCGCCAAGATTTTGCGGGAAAAAATTTAAGTGGGAGTGTAAGAAATGAATTTTTAAAGACATATTTAACTACTCCTGAAAGAAAATAAAAAAGTAAATTAGATAAATACATAAGTGACACATTAGTATATAATTTTCTTAGGCTGGATTTATCTTTCAATTCAGAACAAATTTTTTGTTTATATTTTTCCCGTTCTTGTTTGTTCGGAACTGGA
Source organism: Campiglossa producta (assembly GCA_964058755.1). Classification (NCBI taxonomy): domain Eukaryota; kingdom Metazoa; phylum Arthropoda; class Insecta; order Diptera; family Tephritidae; genus Campiglossa; species Campiglossa producta. The sequence goes on along the minus strand of CAXKVI010000005.1, from coordinate 62,906,515 downwards.
CGATGAATTCAGATTTATGGCTATATATTCTCATGTAAATTTATGTAATATATAATTTATTATAATATGTTTTTTTATTTACCCATTTCCGCATAGTTTTTGATTAAGTCGTTCACTATCATCTCGTAGTTAGGACTTTTGTGTTTGCCTAAAAAAGAAGTAACGACCTTTTCAAAAGAATCCCACGCTGCTGCCTCCACTGGTGACAATAGTTCTTTGAAATGGTTATTGGTCATCATTTTCCTTATTTGCGGTCCCACAAAAATCCCTTCCTTTTTTTTTTTGCTTCTGAAATCTCTGGGAAGATTGTCTTCAAATGATGAAAAGCTTCGCCTTCTTTGTCCAAAGCCTTCACAAAGTTTTTGATAAGGCCGAGCTTGATGTGGAGCGGAGGTAGAATTATTTATTCCTTCTTTATAAGTGGAGAGTATTTTATGTTATCTACCCCAACTTGAAACTCGATTCGTTCTGGCCAATCCTTTATGATGTAGTGGTCTTGACGAGCTCGGCTATCCCATTTGCATAGAAAGCAACAGTATTTTGTGTATCCACTTTGTAGACCACATAGCATTCCAACGACTTTAAGATCGGCACATATTTTCCAATCATGTTCTTCGTATTTGATTAACTTGAGCAATTTTTGCATTATCTCATATGTTTCCTTCGTATTTACTGCATGCGCGATCGGGATAGATGGCTTTTGGTTGCCAATATGCAATAATACGGCCATTAAACTTAATTTATTGCCGTCTATGAACAATCGCCACTCTTTTGAATCATATCATCATCATCATTTATTGGCGCTTAACCGCCTAGGCGATTTTGGCCGTTTCGTATCAAAGCACGCCAGTCATTCCTTTTTAGCGATAACTGACGCCAATTGGAAACCCCAAGGGAGTACAAGTCATCATCCACCTGTTGTTTCCATCTCAGTCGAGGCCTCACCCTTCCTCTGCTGCCGAATTCGGGTGTCGATAGTAAAACTTTCTGTGCTGGAGCTTCTTTTTCCATTCGCATAACATGACCCAGCCAGCTGAGTCTTTGGGCTTTAATCCGCTGAACTATGGTCAGGTCTGCGTAAAGCTCGTACAGCTCATCGTTAAATTTCCTTCGATACTCGCCGTTGGCATCACGGGAAGGACCATAAATCTTCCGGAGAACTTTTCTCTCAAATACTCCAAGGGCCATCTCATCTTCTCTGGATACTGTCCATGATTCCGAGCCGTACATCAGGACTGGTATGATGAGAGACTTATAGAGCGTGATATTTGTTCTTCGAGAGAGGACTTTACTTCTCAATTGCCTACTCAGTCCAAAGTAGCACTTGTTGGCAAGAGTGATTCTCCGTTGGATTTCTAGACTGATATTATTTTCGGTGTTAATGCTGGTTCCCAAATAGACGAAATCTCTCATTGTTTCAAACTTGTAGCCATCAACGGTGACTTGGCTGCCAAGGCGCAGGTGCCCCGGTTCTTTCTTTGATGACAGTAGGTACTTCGTCTTGTCCTCGTTCACCGCAAGACCCACTTTTTTCGCTTCTTTATCCAGCCCAGAGAAGGCAGCGCTTCCGGCGCGGTTGTTAAGGCCAATGATATCAATATCATCGGCATACGCCAGCAATTGCACGCTCTTGTAGAAGATTGTGCCATTGCGGTTTAGCTCTGCCGCTCGAATTATCTTTTCCAGCATCAGGTTGAAGAAATCGCACGAAAGGGAGTCGCCCTGTCTGAAGCCTCGTTTGGTTTCAAATGGCTCAGAGAGGTCCTTCCCGATTCTGACGAAGCTGTTGGTATTGCTCAGCGTCATTTGGCAAAGCCGTATAAGCTTTGCAGGGAAGTCAAACTCAGACATGGTGGTATACAGGCAACTCCTTTTTGCGCTGTCAAAAGCGGCTTTAAAATCGACAAAGAGGTGGTGTGTATCGATTCTTTTATCATGGGTCTTCTCCAGGATTTGGCGTATCGTGAAAATCTGTAGCGCAATATCATCAGTGTTTTTAATGCATCCACTTACTGAGAAAATACTGCCAGCATGTGACTTATGCTGCGTGCCGTTGGTAACATTGCTTCAATCAAGAAGGAAACTGTAATAAATGACAAAGTTGTTCAGGTATTGGCAACACTTTTTCCAAATTGCCTCGTCACAACCTTTAAAATGACAATGGCCGTGGCATAGTTTGTAGTGCAACTAAATGCCTGTTGCGTTGTCGAACTACCCGCCACTCATCACTCCTCAATCATACACGTACGCACGTCTGCTCAACAAGCGACAAACAGCTATGGCGATGGATCATTGCCCAACATTTGTACATTGGTGTGAGCCTTTGTTTTAAGACCATACCAAATTTCCTCAGGGACGATAATGGTGACTTGGTAACCGGCACACATAGAGTACTTAAGTTTTGTAGGTATTAGTTTCTCCCGCTTAATAAATTGTGAGTGAGACGACAAACCCGACACCCCAATCTCTAACGATGGAAAAAAGGTCACACCACCGAACTAAGATAGAGGATGGCAATGTCCCGGCTCAAAAATAGTCATGCTCTCGGAAAGGAAGGATTACCCGTCGAAGAGCTGATAGAAGCAGTGCATGCCTCCAGACTGGTGCTTAAATCCTCAAGAAAGGCGATATCGGCGATCTATAGAACTTTTCTCGGGACACCAGCTTTATACTGCCGTCCTATTTAAGAATGTGGGTATCTACATATTTTTTCGAAAATAAGTTATTTATATAGGTGTAAGGTGTGTTGAAAATTCGAGTTTATTCTTGCAAAAATATTTTGTAATTTGCATATAAATATAAAGTTATTGCTAAATTAAATTCTGTCTTTTGAACTATCTACATAGTTTTTCCACAAATCCTAAAAAAAATGTGGGTATCTACAAAACTTTTGCCGTATCTACACTTTTAATAGGAAACGAAGTGAAATAAGAGCTGGTTTCCTATTCAAAGGCGACGCATCTGCTATATAATTTGTAGATACCCACATTTTTAAATAGAAGTCTCAGCTTTTTGTAGCTGGGGCTCCTTTTATATTACATACAAAATATGCAGTATCTGCTAATGAAAAGTTTTCTAACAATATTTTGCATTGAAAAAAGATTAGTATATACATTTTACATACACAGAAATCGAAATTAATGTTTTTTTTTTGCATAAATAGAAAGATTTGTATGTGGACTTTCTAAAATGGTATTTTTTAATTACAAAATTAATATATGTTGAAAAGTCCAGATCCAAACACATTTTGTTCATTATTTCGGTTTGAAATAGAATGTAGATACCCGCATTCTTAAATAGGACAGCAGTATAGCTGAAGTAACATATAGTAACTTAGACGCACCCTAATGTACAAACATGTTTACACACAAATTGCCTATCCAACACGAATGTTTAGTGGTGGGTGGATGCTGTACACAAAGTAAGTATTTGGAGCGCTTTGAGTGTTCCAAGAGTTAAAAGTATGAAAGTGCGGGTAATTGCAAAATTTATACGAAACTGGTAATGACATTCAAGTCTAATTAACTGTTTCGAGAGTGAGAAAATGGCGACCGGAAGAGGGTTAATTTACTTACTTTGTTGATACCATTTGCTAACATTGCCGTGTTAGTATTGACTTCATATTGGTCTACTCGTATGTACTTACGTACGTACATACGTCAGGGGATCTAGTACCATAAAATTGATACACACAATAAAGCTAATTGAAAGCGGAAATTTGCGTGGAAATGCTCACTATCACAGGAAAAGAGAAATTTGCACTAGTATACGAGGTCCTTCTGAAGCGCTATTATTCATTAACTAATTAATTTATAGCGCACTTGTGACTTATAATTTCAAAATGCAAGGGATGGACGGCGTGTAGAAGGGTTTTCTAGCATTTCTCCAGCATTTTGAGATGACATCATGTCTAGTGTTCGTTTACCAAAAGATGAAGTTTCCCTAGATCAGTGACGATCTTTACCTAGCCCGCAGGCGGCCGACTTTATTGCTCTCTCAGAGATTTGCTCACACGTACAAGTCAAGCGCTCTCTATACCTTGTGGAAAATTAAAGTGCGTTTGCGAATCACTTGATCAACGACTGTTGACTGCTACGCATGAAAGTAGTTTTATTCTTAAAATAATTATTTATTTACATGTTTTTAATAATTTTAATTTCAAAAATGGCCAAATCTGTAACAGAAATAAATTAAAGTTAAAAAGCTTGTGCAAAGTGTTGTTCTCTACATTTTTTTCATAATTATTTTTGACTTATAAATTTATATTGAAAAATTGCATTTTGTTGCTTTACTACTTTACTAATACCCTTTTAATTTTTATTAATTTTTTTATACAAAATTTTTGTTAATTGGGTATTTTGAATTTTTTTGGGTGTAGTAAGAAGCTCTCTCATACTTCAACACAATCGCACAGTTTGGCAGTGTGCGTTTGAGCATCGCTGCCCTAGATGGATTAGATGGTTGTCTCTAAGGAGATCATAATATCATTATAATAATAATCATTTATAAGAGTACTTCGCATGAAATTTGCAAACCTATATTTATATACACATTCAAATTTGCCACCATGATAACAGCACCAAAATATCAGCAGGTTGACTCAGTCTCCGGTGCAAACAACATTTATTTTGGGGAATTGTGGTATCTTTAACATGATTATGAGCAGTGCTCATTGAGCACGTATTTTCGCTTTCAACCAGGAATAGCACGTTTCACCAACCATGTTGAATACTAGCACATGCCAATGTTGTCTTTCGCATTCATCTAAATCTGAATGTGTGTGTGGCTGTTTCGTTACACGCCATTAACTTCCTAACATAACGACTCCACTTGATAGACCTTAAGTTTTGTCTATGGCAAGCTTAAGATTTGAGTTAAGCTGGAAATGTTCTACTACACCTTTTTCAGTTTATATTCAGAAAGTTCCAATTGATATTCAGAAAATTAAAATTCATAGTCAGAATTTTCATTTGATATTCAGAAAATTACATTTCATATTCAGAATTTCCATTTCATATTCCGAAAGTTACAATTCATATTCAGAAAGTTACAATTGATATTCAGAATTTCCAATTGATATTCAGAAAGTTACAATTCATATTCAGAAAATTACAGTTAATATTCAGAAAGTTACAGTTCATATTCAGAATTTCCATTTCATATTCAGAAAGTTGCAATTCATATTCAGAAAGTTGCAATTGATATTCAGAAAATTAAAATTGATATTCAGAAAATTACAATTGATATTCAGAAAATTAAAATTGATATTCAGAAAAATAAAATTGATATTCAGAAAGTTGTTCAGGTATATTTTTATACCTTGCATTACATAGAAGAAAATCGAACATGTTGGATGCATTATATACATAGCTTCACACGAATGCAGGCTTTATTTTTGTCGGACTTTTGGGTAATCTTATTAAGCCCGTATGGAGAGGAAGAGGGTGAAGGAGAAAGACAGTCCCGGGGTGAAAGAGAGCCAGAAATGAAAAAGCTTTCTATGTATGTATGTACATAGTACAAATTAACATCGAACAATTTAATTATTCATTTTCTTACAACGCAGATATTACATAGTAACAATAACAAGTAAGGTAAGTGTACCTATTTACGGACTACTAAGCCATGTCCACGTTAAAAGTTATGTTTTAGCTTAGGAGAAAGGAGTTTAACTCTAATAAAATTTTCTGTCGGTCCAGAGACCTTTACTCGCCTTTACAATTTATAAAATATATATATTAAAAACAAATTCAGCCTTATATTCTTATTTTTCCAAAACTCATTTTTGTTCCTAAATCCGTTCGAAAATTTGGTCCGGTTTTTAATTCCGTGCTAGAGCGTTCCTATTTCCGTCATATATTTCGAAAAAGGAGTTTTTGTATAAACTTAAAACATTTTAAGAAGATAAAAGCCAGTGGAATATAAAATATATACACATATTTATTTTTATTTATTTAAAACATAAAAGGATATGTAACGTATCAAATAAAAAAAGAAAAATCCATTCTTGTCAACAAAAAAGATAAAAAGTCGCTTCTAGCGTTTAAAGCTTTTACAAATCTTATAATAAATTTAAAAACTATCTATCTAAATAGGTTTTTTTTTTCATTTTAATTAAGGTCGTTTATTGAAAATATACCTCTTTTATTTATTTGACAGGGAGAATTAATTTTTTTTAGTATTTCATCAGCTTCATAATCAAGAACGTCGTCTCTTTCTGGCCAACGTCAATTAAATCCGCTCATGGCCATAGTTTTTATTTTAAATTTTAAAGGATTTCCTCTAATAACTTCCAAAACTTTGCCGGGAAACTTTTCGCCCTCATACTGGATAACGACAAAGTCTCCTACGTTATAATTGTCTAGAAGTAAAGTTTTTTTCAAAGGTGCGTGGTCACCCGTGTCTTTTCTTGCTTTTTGCATGGCCGTTTTCTGAAGCTTTTCCTGGGTCTTCTTTTCTTTTGTTTCCCTCTTTAAAGCCATTTTCTGAAGCTTCTCCTGCTTTTCATCAACCAAGCGCCGTTGATATTCCATATAATCTGAAGCTATTACCACAGTTGGAGTAATCTTCTTCTTCACATGTTTCTTCTTCGGGTCGCTTGATGGAGGTTCAGGCCAGAAGAGAGCCTTTTTAAATGGCGTTGGAAATTCAGCTTTCTTAGATCCTGAATTTTCCAAGGTAGTTGAGTTATCCACAAGCAAATCGTTACGAAGAGGTACTTGATTATCTTCCACTACGTTATTGTCCACCTGATAAGTAGTTGAACTCACGGCCTGTATAACCTGATTTTGCGTTGCTTGACAAGATGCGTCTGGTGTTTTCTGCACATGAGTCTGTGTGTCCATTACTTTACAAGTAGGAGTTGAGCTTCTCAAAGGGGAGTTTTCAGGAGCGTCTGAATCAAACACTTGTCCACATAAATCAATGCTCATGTTTGCTATATCGAGGGAGCCACAACCTCCAGCCAATATACTAGTAAATCCGCTAAATGGCGCGATTCCATTAGCGAAATCACTCTGTTCACTTTTCAGTTGTTTCCAAAAATAGTACAAATTTTCGTCTTTAATATCAACAGCCCATACTCCATCGCAATCGTTAAATAACTTTAATTTTTCAACTTCTAGTCGCTCTTCAAAAAGGTTAATCAGGTTGGATTTAGGCGTCTGCTGCTCTTCCCTATGAATAACAGCTTCAGCATTTGCAGAGATCATGGGACTCTCATTGGCCGTTCTTAAAATTTTATTGTAAGCAACTGCGTCTTCATTGAACGGATACAAACCACAAGCTCTGAAAGAACTTTTTAGAATATCAGTAGTAATAGAGGATTTCATACATTTCTCTATAACTGGTCCGAAATCTTCACGTTTCATTCGTTGCCCATTATTTGTAACTCTCCAATCTTGAACTTCCTTTTTCCAAGCGGTTTTTAAACAATGAAAAACTCCGACGTCCATGGGCTGTAACAAGTGCGTAGAATTTGGAAGAAGTGCAATTAGAATAATGCCGTTCTTCTTGCAAAATTCGCTGAGAGGTAGAGATATATGAGAAACGTGTCCATCCAGAAATAAAACCACAGGTAGTTGTACGTTAGTTTTCAATAGAAAAGGATAAAATACATTTGCGATGTATTCATAAAAGGTTTCTCCGGTCATCCAGCCTGAGTCCGATTTTCCAATGGCCCAGCTTTTAGGATATTTCGCTATAATGTGTGGGGGAAAGCGCTTATATGGGAAAAGAGCAAACGTAGGCATCATTTTTCCATCTGCAGATGCTCCTACAGACAATGTTAGACATTCCTTGTCGTCGTTTCCTCATCTGAAGTAGACGTGCTTAGACCGCGTTTAGTCAACACTGGTTGGCCTTTGGGGCACAGAAAGAATGCCGATTCATCACAATTAAAGATCCTGGATGGATCTTCTAATACTTCCAGATAGTTATTGTCTTTCATATATGTCTTAACTCTTTGGAACCAAGCCCTTATAGAAGATTCCGTGACAGAAGCTCGGGAAGCTGTTAAGCATTGAGACATTCGTTGACTCAAAGATGGATTTCTTTGTAAAAAGCCGTTGAACCATTTTCTTCCTGGAATGCCATTTTTGAAAGAGTTTGGCCTATTCAGCTCCTTAACCAAGTTTGCCACAGAGTTCGTTAGTTGGTCTTTAGTTATTGGAAAGCCAATCTCCGCCAAATGATGAATCCATTTAACAATATTATTTTCCTCTTCAGTCGACAGCACTGCCAGAGGACCTGGCGACGGTTTCTTAGTATACTTATTTTTGATCTTGTCCAATAATGTCTGTCTGGGAATTTTATAAGTTTTTGATGCTCTGTAACATGTCATATGTCCCTTTTGAACAGCCTCAAGAGCTAACTTTAAACTATCTGGTGAATATTTCGGCATGTTGTGAGGTTAGTTTCGTCGTGTTCTATTTTTTATGTCACTAAAAATATTGGGAGGGTGTAAAAAAAGTTAAGTAAAACTACCTGTTATTACTTATTTCTAAACAAGTGTCTATATTACGGAATTGAGAACATAGGCAAAATTTTGGAGCCTATTTCCGGTATATCCGAATTCTCTTCAGGAACTACCAAAACCAATTTTTTTTGTATTTAATTGTATTTACATTTTATTTTATATAATCTTAATGCATTTATATTCACAAAATATGTATATTTATAAACAATTTATAGTATTTTAATTTTTAACTTTTTGCATATTTTTACTAAATATAAGATTTTTACCGTAACTTACGGCCTTAAAAACGGTCGTTGTTTTGAAAAAACGGTTGTACGGAAATAGGCTATGGAAATATATGTAAAATTTAAAGTTGATTGAAATTTTCAAAATTTTTAAAAAATCTTTGAAACTTTGGTGGACTTTTGACCGTATGTGAATAATTTTTCTTAAATTATTCTATGTTTTTATTATTAGTGAACAAGATGGAAAAGTAACAACAATTACAAGCTACCATGATTACGTAATTTCGGCCTTGCTCAAGGGCACTTATCAAATGGCTTTGTGTTTAGAAATTTTTTCATCACCTTTTTGTTGGTCATCGAACCAAGAACCAAGGGGATTAGGAATTTCTAAGCCCGCAGTGTGTACCTCTTACACCAAGCTGCGTTGAGATTATTGCTAGCTTATGTCCATCATGTTCACTTAGTATGTATTCATTTTATTTTGTTTGTTTGTTTTTATACTACCTTATCGACAACTAGAGCGACATCAATCGACCGCCATTTATACTAGCAGTGTCAAGGATTTTAGTGCACCCCGTGATCATTTTACTGACAGCTGCAGCTTATTTTCACAGGGTGGCTTTTTTCGCTGTGTCCTGCGATTAATATGTATGTATGTTATGAGTTTGTGGTCATTAATTTGAGAATCTTTGAAACTTTGGTGGACTTTTGACCGTATGTGAATAATTTTTCTTAAATTATTCTATGTTTTTATTATTAGTGAACAAGATGGAAAAGTAACAACAATTACAAGCTACCATGATTACGTAATTTCGGCCTTGCTCAAGGGCACTTATCAAATGGCTTTGTGTTTAGAAATTTTTTCATCACCTTTTTGTTGGTCATCGAACCAAGAACCAAGGGGATTAGGAATTTCTAAGCCCGCAGTGTGTACCTCTTACACCAAGCTGCGTTGAGATTATTGCTAGCTTATGTCCATCATGTTCACTTAGTATGTATTCATTTTATTTTGTTTGTTTGTTTTTATACTACCTTATCGACAACTAGAGCGACATCAATCGACCGCCATTTATACTAGCAGTGTCAGTAAAATGATCACGGGGTGCACTAAAATCCTTGACACTG